>JAIPRN010001378.1:0-47646 GCA_025469175.1 Geopemphigus sp. TES_GeoC_2020 | reverse complement strand
AAATGGGATTATTATGAACTACCAAACGAAAGCGGTTATTATTCCTAATGAAACAGAAATCGTTTTACAACCTCGTGCCGAAAATCTTGTGGTAGTTGCAGCCGAAAATCATGTGGAAAATGAGCAAATTCTCATTGAAATCAAAACTTCAGATATGGTACAACCAATTCATCAGAAACCGTACAGATTACCAGCCAAGCATCGTCAAGAAATTACGGAACAAATGGAGACCCTCGAACGGGAAGGTGTAATTGTACCTAGTGATTCACCTTGGAACGCTCCACTCCTCGTAGTTCCGAAGAAGCCGGATATTCATGGTAACGTTAAGTATCGTGTTTGCGTCGATTTTCGTCGTCTCAACGAAATCACGGTGGGGGATGCATTCCCACTTCCAAATATTGTAGATATTCTCGACCAATTAGGGAGATCTAAATATTACAGCACGTTGGACTTAGCATAATGTTATCATCAGGTTTCGATGAATTCTGCTGACCAAAAAAAAAACTGCCTTCTTTACAGACAAAGGGCATTTTGAATTCTTACGCATGCCCTTCGGATTAAAAGGAGCACCAGGGAGTTTCCAAAGACACATGAATAAAGTCCTTGTCGGTTAAAATGGATTTAAGGCGTTTGTATATTTGGATGATATCATAATATACGTAAAAGATCTCGTAGATCATTCTCAGAAACTCATAGAAATTTTTCAGAGTCTCCGTCATTACAACCACAAGCTTCAACCTACGAAATGTGAATTTCTTCGGAAGGAAGTCACATATTTAGGTCATCTAATCACGAATGACGGAATGAAACCAGATCAACAGAAAATGGAAGGTGTTCAGAAATTTCCAGTTCCGAAAAATTACATTCTAGGACTATCTGTATATTACAGATGATTCGTACAAAAATATGGCTAGATATCCAAACCATAAACGGCGTTACTCAAGGACGTTCCTTTCCGGTGGAGTAATTGTGCCAGCAATCATTTGAGAAATTGAAGAATTTTCAAACAAAACAAAATTCCTCAAAATCTCCCGAACATTCAGAACTTCCAGAAAATTCAAAGTCTTCAGAGCCTCAGAACAACGCAGAACATCCAGAGCAACAAGAATCTCAAAATCTGTCAGACAAATCTAGTGATTATCAGAGATTTCTTCAAGCAGAGCAAGAATACATAGGGCCTACTCCGAATCTAACAGAAATCTCAGGCGATCTGTTCCACACAGAACCTGATGTTTCATTAGCCTATTGTGTATCTGCAGATTTTAAGATGAAGAAAGGCATAGCTTTAGAATTTCGTCGAAAATTTGGGAAATTAACAGAGCTTCGAAAACAAAAGTTACCAGTAATGGATATAGTAGTGTTACAAGAAGAAAAAGGTCATATTTTGTATATGATTATCTGCGAAACTATGCCAATGAAAATCTTCAGAATTGGGATGCATTTGTTCCGTACGCAATGTATTGCCATAACTCGTCCGTACACTCAGCAACAGGATTCCAGCCTTATGAAGTAGTATATGGATATCCACTCATAGTTCCAACATCGTTTACCGGAAATCCAGAACCTCAGTACAATTATTAAGATTATCAGTATGAGTTAAAACGATTGATGCAGGAAACTCATATGATGGTTACAGAGCAACAGTACAAACCTAAACAGAAATCTAAGGAACATTATGATCAGAAAATCAGTCCGTTAGATCTTTAAATCGGTGACGATGTCATAATACAAGAGAAATCCAGTAAGGACAAATTAGTACTAAAATGGTTAGGTCCATTTAATTTTACAGAAATCCACGAGAATTCTCACAATGTGACTATACTTAGACGTAACAAGTCTGTCCGAATTCATAGATATCTTTTACGAAAATTCGTCGAATGAATCTAAATCCTGTACAGAATTTCAATCATGATTGTGTATAAAAATACAGAACCTCTAGATCAGAACATCAAAATTAAATCATTAAATCGGACCTCCGGCCTATGTTTTGAAACCACAGGTCATCTCAGAATATCATATAAAATTGCAGAGCATTTGATTCAACAGGAATCGCAAGACCTTTCAAGGTACCTCAGACCGCAATCAAAGCAATTAACTTTTAATGTATGAAACATTGGGACCGTATGGCCCCCATGTCTCATTTAAGTTGGAGATGTTATGAACACTATTATGTGGAAATGATTATAATTGCCTATAATATAGTTGTATATGATTGTAAACGTTTTTATGACGTTTTTATTTAAATGATTGTAGTTGTTTCTATATAATAATTGTAAACATTCTTATAACGAAACGATTATAGTTATATTTTGTTATATAGAAATTATTAGACACTATCGAGCATTATGAAAAAACAATCCGAAGTACCAAGGAATCCTTGGTAACTCTCGATAGTGCCACTTCTCAGAAAATTTAGTTAGTGTGATATTTGCAGAACATCGAGTGTGTGGTGTTTGTCAGAGCATCGGTCAGACCTTCCGTAATATTTAGTATTAGACATAATTAATTCTGTTTTGTGGTGAATGTTTAATAAATATAGTGTATGTTAATTCAGCTATTTGTTGTTTTTTTTTTTTACATAATTTTTGTTGTTGAGACGTCCATAACAGGGCTAACAATGTGTAGCATTCGGTATTGTGTTCGAACGGTTTTATAGTTTTATATTGTGAAATCCAGTGACACCCGTACCGGAGAAACGAGTCGAGGTTGCGGAGAAGAGTCGAATCGAGTCAATAACAGACGTTTTCCGGCGGAACGGTTAACGGAACACGTTGAAATATTATTACTCGTCAAAGTGTACAAACGCGGGACGACGCATGGCGGGCAGGAAAAAGGACAATGGACCTACGCGTATATCGAGTAGTACACCGCAGGTACCGTGTTGACACCGAACGCGTAAAACTCGTCCGATATTTTCTTGGAAGTGGGAAAAAACACGAACTCTACACGAAATATAAGTATTTCAGACGCAAATAAGTGAGTTAAACATAGGGGGAGAAAAGGTTTGTGCGTGAAGAGAAGGTGGGTGCGATTTTTCGTGCGCCGATAATGAAACGAAATACGGTAGATATTTTTATGGCGCCGGATCGTTACGTATTGGTAAAAAAAAACGATGTTACGGTAATTTTCGATTCGTTATTATTTTCCCCTTAGTTATGGATCATCTAGACGTTGAGCGCACTCGAAAATAATTCACAGCCATCGACCCGCCATTTTACCGTATAATATTTGTCGGTTCGTCAATATCAGCACCGTATTGGGCGTGGTTCGTGGTGTCGATAATTTTTTGAGAAAACCCTGGACGGGTACCTACGGGTTCGCGTGAATCGCTTAAACGGGTATTTCGAAGTTTGTCGCGTTTACGAAATTTAAAATAAAAACAAAAACGGATATCGTCGCTAGTTTATTGAAATTAATCGGATACCGTAGAAACGAGCAACGTCGAATGGAACGCCGACAAATATAGAATTTTTTGATTTAAACCATTGGCAGATGTGTATAATCTATACTAACGTTCTATTCGTATCAATAAACGATTTCACGTTACATTTTGTTTTTCTTTTGTACGTATAACGTCGCGAAAATTGCGAAGTTACTCGTCCCCGGAACATACGTCCGGCCACTTTGGAGTTAATATCTTCTGTTTGGGTCTCCTATATGACTACGGTTAACATTATTCGCGGTTAATCGACGTTCGGACGGCGCTTCGTACAGACAATTGTGGCACAACTATGTACGGCGGGTCGACACATTCACCGGCAACGGGATAGTTGACTCTCCGGCAGTCGCCCACAGCTTACGATATGTAGCCCATCGTTAGTACAAATTAAATTTGTACGATACAAATATTTACTAACGGTAGTCTAACTGCCGTTTACCTCTCGTGTATATATATAAATATATATTTTATTTTCGATTATGTTCACTCGTGCTGAAGTGGATGACTGGGATACATACGCACCCCGCGCGATTAACCGTGTAGCTTTTTGCGCAAACCTCGTAAACACGGCCACATTTGTTTTAACGGTCTATGACTTTTAGCAGGCCAGGGCCGATTATTTACGTTTAAGCCATATTGATATTCGAACTATTATTTCGTCTTATTGCAGGCTCGACGCGTATTATTATCGACGACGACGTCTGTAAGTTATTTTTATTTTATTGCACTGTGTTTTGGTAAGAATTTAATGACGTTTAATAACGATTGTCAAAGAACTAACAAATGAAACTATGACCATAATTAATATATGATTTATAACGTCATATTTTTCAATATTTTCGTTTTAAACGCGCGTATATTACTTTTTTTTTAATGTTATATCGGGTAATATGATTACATATTTTATCTCAGTGAGATATGAAAAGTTATTTTATTATGTTTGAAACGCGTTTATAAGTATTGTTACATAACGAGTGTATAAATTTTGGAAATTTCAATTATTCGGTTGTTTTTTAAAACGTTAATTTTATTTTTCATTTATATATGTTACGGTAATAATAAACAATAACTTGACTACGGTATTTCAAGGTAAACATCATTAATAATATTAAAAAAAATTAATTATTCCGATAATTTAGAACGAGATATATATATTGTTGGGGTACAATTTGTACCTTTCCCGATCAATGATGATACGAAATATCGTGCGATTAACGAAGGGTTGATTATAATAATTTACGTTACCCACACACACACACACACACAGTCCATCGATGTAATAATTAAATAACCATAATTAATTTGTCTGATTTTTTCGAAACTGTCGAGAAAATCACGCTCTTGACGTTAATTAGTTACGTTTTTAACCAAAATAAGATATAAAAAAAAAATTAAAAACTTGTCAATACTCTTAAGATTGATGGCTAAAAATGTAATAAATTTCGTCCCAAAAACACAATATTGGGACAAAAATCGGGTTTGGAGTTTGAAACTTTTGCTTAGTTATTTCAATTTTAGCCACGGTTTGAAAGAAACGTTAAATAATGTTTTCGATAATATGAGACCTACGGTAATGTGAGCAATATGTACCTGTCCAAACATACAAAAACCGATTTATTGAAATATTCGCCACTTTTCCGACACGTCACTACTTCACTTGTGAAAAATGTCAAAATGTATCAAAAAACATTTACTGGCGAATAATTTATGTATTACAATATCGAATATCTGACTGTAGCGTCCGGCATAATTAAGGTGCACGTCGGTCGAAATTAATTTACAAGACCACGTGTTATTTGAAATCTTTGCAGGTCAATCGAATCCTAAAAATGTCGAGGGAAATTCGTTCGATTCGACTTATAAATATTTTCGATGTTGTGGAAACTATGATTTTGATTTGACTACGTTGACAGTGAGTCACTAAATATAAATACGATAACGAATTTACGTAAACGTATTTAAACGGTTCGAACGGATTCACGTAAACAATTTATAAGACAAATTTCATTCGCGAAGAACGACGTTTAAGGAATTCACGTTTTATTTACACACCGTGCCGGTTTGCCGACTACGCGTGTTCAATTTCTCGACATCGATATAACAACGACTTTTTAATATTCATATCACGTTCGTCTATCGAACTAACTCGATCCTAACGATAATTTCACTTTTCTATTTAGAACGTCGAACATACGTTTAAAAGTGTCCGTCGTCTGGTTGGTGTGTTCAATGGCCAATCGCCGTTCAGTTTTAACAATTTGTGGCGCGTTAATCGCGGCGCTCGTCTACTACATACATATAATGTTCAGAAAATGTACCGTCGCCGACGAATCAGGTTGTGTGAACCACGGCGTTCGTATTTTCGACGTAGTAACTCCATGAAAGTAACGTCGATGCCGAATCGACTATGTCAAACGTTCACAGCTCATAACGAGTGATGACAAAATACATTTTACGGCAATATTATAGAACCGATCACGTGGCATGTACGACGTGTCGTCTAGTATAACACCAACACATACATATTTGGGGCTAAAATCTCACAAATCTCTTTTCGTGACGCCATCGATGACATGTTAATACGATTTAATTGTAATAATACGTACGAACATCATTGTTGTGACCACAACCGATATAGTTGCTTTTAGGTAATAATTTTTACTGTAAAAATATTACGCCTAAATATTGTACAATTTTTTTATAACAAAACGAAACTGACGTTTGATCTCTTCGAAATACAGACCATATTACTGAAGGATCGCGAATTTTATAAACCGAGATAAATCGTATCTACGACGAGAAAATTAATTAACAATGCGTAAACACGCACGGCTGCTGACGATCATCCGGGATAAGGTCGCGTAACAAAGTTAATAAAATAATAAATGAAATCAAAGAACGAAACGTCGTTACGAAATCCCGTACTCGGTTAAAAAAAAAACAATTTCATCGATACCAAAACGAACAGACACACAATTTACAAAGACAAACGTCAACAATAACGTGAAGACCCAACGCGTCGCCTTCTATAGCCTGATTGCTTTTAATAACCAGACCCCTATCATTTTCTGGAGATGTTACGTAACACAAAAATTATACACTAGGCCTTTTAGATAATTTCGTCATCTAGTCAGTGTGATGAGTGTGCGCACACTCCGGCTACGATCCGCAACTCGCAAATAAATCGGTGTTTCGAGGGACGAGTGTACAGTTCTTTTCACGAACATTTCTGCGTTTTTGCTCATTTACCGTTGTCGATGAATTCGAGGAAACGAAGTCACCGACCCTACCCTTCTTTTTACTCCATCCTCTTGCACGACTTGTTACGTCTTCAGCCTAGAGAAGTCGAATACGATCGACGAGGTAAATAATTTTTATTATTCATTTTATTCCACCATTCGTCGTTTTATTCGATTATTTTACTAAAAGTATACTTTTTTGACATATTAACTAATTCCTAAATAATTCACGACCCCGAACACTAATTATGATAACTCATTAACTAAAAAATAACATCTCGGCTCCCTTCTCTTATTTTCGAGTTATATTTACTCTCGTTCTTTCACTATTTCTTCTATTATTTTTTTTTATTTATGAGTTATTACATAATAGTATGTACAACAATTGCTACGAAAACGTAAAAATCGAATAACTTATTTGTTTTTCACGAACTTCACACACGACGGTTTTAACAAGAAGGTAATATTTTTAAGTAGAAAATTGTGTCCAGTAGTTTCGATCTTTTTAGTGGTTTTTTTAACGAAATGAAATATATCGAAAAATTCTGTAATACGCATAAAATTGTCGAAAAAATAAGTTTTCGTTTTTCGTTTCGTAATTCTGGAAATAGCAATGCACTTCCCTGGTTTATTTTTAAAAAAACGCAATTTGCGATGGCAACGCTACTTAAACACAGTAAACGTTTGTTTTTATTCCGTTTAGTGTATATATTTTTGGATACACAATGGTTTTTTGTTTTACCATCTAGCGCGTACATGAATAAATCGGGTTTTTTGATGCGTGAACGTGCCACGTACAACTGATGAAAGGTATACAGTTGATTTACCAAATTTAGTCCATACACTTTTAACGATTGTCCGTGTGTTTCGTCGATGGTCACTGCGAATGCAAATTTGGAAAGTCTTTGTTTCTTACTTATGGGCAGCTACGTACGTGGCCCGTTCACGTGTCGGAAAACCTTACAATTTATTCGCGAACTCGCTCAGACGGAAAAACAAAAAATATATTGTATCCAAAAACATTTCAATAAACAGAATTTAAACACCGTCACTTTCGATCTTCGAGTGGTACAGCAACGTACACAGGAATTGGACTAGTCTAAAGTAAATTCAAGAATATTATTGATCTCGAAATAAACGTACAATTTCTAGACGGAAAAATGCCACGCGTACCGAGTTCAGTTAGTTTTTAATAGACCAAATATTTCGTACAACGGTTTTTGATTCATCGAACCAGTTTTGGGTCTGGGTCACAGTACGTACGTGCCGAAGAATAAGCAAAATATCGATAAAATTTTTTGAAACTCGCGACGTATCATATACTCGTATTCGAAAAAAATCGAATTTATGTGTAATTACGATTTCGGACGCAGTTCCGCTTCTTATTTCAGCAGAGTACCGTACACGATATTGGAAAAAGACAGCGCGTCAACAATACGGAACAAAAGCGTTTGCTCGAGCGTCACCGTCCGAGTATTCGAGATTATATTCAGCGTCCCCGCGAAAATCGCGGGGTAACCGAATCGTTGCAGTTGACGCCGTAACGTCGGTTTACAAACGTTTAGTGAACGAGACACGCGTATGAGTGAACCGCGTGCCGAAACACAATTTTCGTAAATCCGATACATCGGGAATCGGCGTTCGCGTCTACGTCCAATATTTTGGAAGAATTGACGCAACCTGGTGCTTGTGTATGTTCGCCAAGGAATGTTTCGATTGACTCGTAACACCCGATAATAAGAGCGATAACGATTCCGGTGGTAGATATAAAATTCCGACGATTTCGCTTCTCCACACACGAGGGCGTGTGTCCTGGTGTTTCATTCTAAAATTCGAGGGCACCGCGGTATACGCGCGTAATGTATCCATTTTTTCAACGACCGCGCTCGGATGAAGACTGTTACGAAATTTAGCATTGTAACGGAACGCGCCGAATCGGCGTGCGTTGCTCGTCTGGATCAAACCACGCGTATACGGGCGATTTCCAAATTCGACTTCCCGTTACTCGTCCGTTTCTAAAGTTCCGCGATGCCTTTTTCTGTCGCACTTGAAACGTAATTCGACCAAACGCTTTGCGTTTGTGCTACATGATTTACTTAACGGAGAAAATAACGTAAAGTATTCGACACTAATCAAAATATACAAACTGAAACGCCGTTGTTTGTGTTTGATTCAATTGTTGTATCCGTGGCAACGTATCGTAGTAATAAATAATACACGCGCATTTATATTATCAGGTACATGCGCTTTTAATATCGATACCGCCGAAATATTTGCCGTACCCAAAACCCCTTTATGCTAAAATTCAAGGAAATCGGTCGAGCGGTTTAGGAACGCATAAGTAAAATACGAACATACGTTCATTTGCACACAAAAAATATTTCTAAATTTTAGGCTGCATATAGCGTTTTTGTGAATTTCAAAAATTTACAATTTTCGTACTTGTTTAACAATTAAGGAGGTTTTTTATTTTAGAACGGAAGGATTACAAATTAAATACGCTGTCAGTTATTTGTTTTCCGGTAATAGGAAACAATTATATTTTACGACGTTCGAATTTCGAGGTTTTAATTTGTTTGCGTAAAATAAAGATTTGTTTTGTTTTGTTGTACACGTAGACGCGTTATAAAAATTCGGCAATATAACGCGAACGCTTTTTGGACGTACTAATAATATCGTAATGATTATCAGGAATTTCGAGGAGATAATTTTATAATTAACGTACCTGTATGTTCTGTTCAGTTCAGGTACGCCTGTTCATTAGACTATATCGGTATTTATTTAACTAGTGTATAAGTGGATTTGCCCACTGGTGAAATAATAATTATATAATAAAATATATATAGCTCTTGTGTATCGGCTATAAAATAATTTCTCGATTTACCAAGATACGGTTAATTTTAAAATCGTAATCATAATCCTGTAAATGCCGTATCGTGTGTATTTTATTACGTCCAATTTTGTCCGCTTCCCGAATAATCGTCTCGAGTCATTTTTTATATTTCTAAACGCCGTGATCAATTATTTTCTACGGAAAACTGTTCAAAATCGATTTATAAAATAGATTCTTGCCGGAAATTCGTATAGACTTCGTTTCCAAGTTCAAATGTACTAGGATGAATGAATATCTACATATAAAGAAATCTCCGACGCCCAGCTTCGTATCGGCCGCTATCGTGTCGATCTCAATTCTACGTGAAAAACTCGAACGGTTAATTCTAATTCTCATAGGCTGAATAGGCATAATAATAATTCTTATGGTGCCTTGGCAGGACGGTAGACGCCAAAACGTGATAGATGGAAATCGCGGTGCCGAGACGCGTGCGGATTGCAAGAGCGCGCTCTGTGTATCGTTTCGTCGAACGAGTGCCGGCGAAATAAATAGGAAAACGACAGTGTCGTTTTAGTTTATCTAAAAATTATCATTCTGGCGGAACGAAAACACGGACGTTTTTGAAAACGACCGAACGAAACGAATAAAACATAATATGAGTTTGGTTCGTTCGCGAAGACGTTTCACAATTATACAAATTGGTTCTCACATCTCTCATGATAACGGATCCCTATAATTTTGATCCCCAGGCTAGTACGAGCAGCGTATTATTAATAATTTGGGACTTCGGAAGGTTAGCCTATAGGTTTGCCTATTATTGTTATTTTCGTTTCATTATTTTTTGTCGTTAGAAAGTGTTTATATTTTTAGATACGTACCAAAAAAAAAAAAAAAAACACATGAAAAATTTACTTTTCTCTACGAACGTAATATATTTCAGAATTATTTCACATTATATTAACATTAAGCGATGTCTTACGAGGAACAACATCGTTTATTAAGGAAACTACTCTAAAAATCGATCGCTATATTATTATATATTATTCAGTCTACGCGTTATTAATTATAAAATAAATAATAATATTAGCGATTATAATTTATTTCGTATATCACATAAATATACAGTTATATACTTTCACGGAACCCTGAAAGAAGATCGAAATATGGAGAGAACATTTTATAAACTACTCAGTAGCGCTGCATAATTAAACAATGTGGAAAAGACGGTGTATGAAAAAGCGGCTTGACTCAAGAAGATACCGAGAAAGTAATAGCAAACCTCAAAAACTGTAAGGCACCTGGCTCGGACGATATTTCGCCGGCGATAATAAAATATTGCGGAAAAATTAATGATAAGCGAAGCGTGCGCAAGAAAGAAATTTTCGAATGAAAATGTACACATCAGTACTTAAATATGGATTCCTTTCGAAAAAATGTTATCGTTAATAATTAATCTCATTCGCGTACAGTTTCACCTTGAAAACGTCAAGGCACTTGTCGATTAAATTGTTACAAACAAACGTCTCGATATTCGCGGTCTGAACTATATCGAACCCTATGTTACCACCGAACGTTTCTGGCTTCCAGGTATCTTCAGCATTTAGCGGATTTGTCAATATTGAATTCACCATTAGACTGTTGGTCATAACCTGAACGGTGGACAAAATCATTCGTTGCTTTTTTTCGGTTAACATTCCAGTCAATAGCTCAACGTCATTGACATTGCGGTACAATTTTGCCAATTTTTCAGCCGTTTCGTAGTTCCCAGTGAGATCGTAAAAACTTTTGTAAGGGTTTAAGCCCAATTTTCTCCGGTAGTTATTAAAACTTTGTATCGCATTTTCTCTCGATATTTCAATCAATAGATTGGCCGCGATTGATTCCATCGCATTACCGTAATTACCGTGAGTTAAAGAGCCGATTCCTTGGTTCACCATAAACTTCACAGTGTTGCTAAATCCGTAATTCCGTACTTGCCTAAAAAAACGAATTTCAAAGCGTTTATGAATCTAGTTATTAATGTATAGGTAGTCAAATTTGTCGATCGAATGAGGTTAAATATTAAATTGTAAATCGCGCACATCATTATAATCAGTTTGTCGGTGCTTAATAGAAAGAAATTCAGCGTTCCAACTTTGATATTCGCTTTAAAATAAAAAATACGAGGCTATATTATAAATGACGTTAACTCGGATATTTGTACTTTTTTTGTTTTTTGTACGTATAATGTGCCATTTGTGGGACAAATTGTTATTTACGCGTTTTTCCTAATTCATTGGTAGGAATTAATTTTTTAGAACGTAGACAGTTTCAAAATATTTCAACCTTTTTCAATACCCATGATGGTATTACCGATAACGTATAAAATAAAAGATTACTAGCCGGTTTCTAGCTTGTTCTACCTATCTGCCATTATTATCCTCCAGTCCTCCAATCAAGTGCTTTTCCAACATCTATGCCGCCGCTATATTTCATACGTTATCAATGAGGATACAATAGGTTGTAAATACATACGATAAAAGGTTGAAATTCAGATTGGAAATGATGAATTATTAATTTTTTACAATTTCAAACGTGTTTTTTCGTTTAGTCTTTGATATGGATACATTAGCAGAGAAGGGTTTTAAATGATGATCGCGATTCGATTATATCATTCACCGACGTTAAACTGACCTATTGTCGCTGAAGAAAGCAGAGTCCATCGGTGCGTTATTAAACGTATTCGGTAAACTGATCGGCCACATCGTGATCAATAACAGTTCAAACGGTGTTGTAAAACTGTTGATATTTTCAAGCCGACCGTGGAATATCTCCGGTTTGTGTTTGAGTGACAACGAATGTGCCGCGTGTGCGTTAATAACTTCGTTCATCATTATCGTCATCATCTCGCCAATCACAATGTTTCTGGCTGTTTTGTAGAGCTGATCGTCAGTCCATTCTGGCCATTCTCGTTGTAATACAGTACACACGCGGTTGTGTTCGCGGACCCAAAGGGTCGACATAACAAAAAGCATCGGATTTGAGCTTGACATCTTATGACCCACAGCCCAATGTGGTAATGTATGTCGAACACTCGAGAACATTAGCCTGTTGAACTTTTTCGCGAATATGTGTGTGTTTTAGTTAGTAAAATACCGAAAAAATATTAAAATTCGCGTCTTTTAGTCTTACCCATAAAGATTTTACTGCGGCCTTCGATGAGGAAATCCAAATTGTAGCTCGTTCAATAAACGATAATGTCGGTGGATAGTGTTCGCCGTCCAGTATTTCTGTTCTCAGCATTCCGTCGGAGAACGATCTTAATTTTGTTTTCGTCAATTCGTCAGCCCCGTATAGTTGAGAAGCGGTTACCTATGGTGTTCGTAAACGTTTAATGCATTGTTCAACGTCTTTAGAGTATACGTACCTCGAAATTAAAATTGGTGTCGAAAAATTGTAAAGCGAAATACTGGTAAAAAGTTTCCAAAAATACGTTTCGATGTTTTGGATCGGGCTTGAACTCGCCGGTTTTTCTCTGAACCAATATTTTTTGTACGTCGGCCAATGGTGGTAAATAATCTTTAAATTGAATATGTCTTATTGGGTGATGATGTTGCAAACGACAATATAAAATACGTACTGTTGAAAACATTAGTACATTCTATCGGATGTGTAGGAGGCAATATTCGGGTGCTCGTCATGTTTCTGTCTAAATATCCTTCAAAGATGTCATTAATGCCGGTAAAGATTTCCAACTTTTTGAAATTATTTTGATGGACTAAAAACAAACTCGCGTCATTACCATATATATTATTATGATTTATTTACCGGATTTCATTTACATTGGTAAATTGTTTTCAGTTGGCAGTTCAGAGTGAACGGCAACACGGACCACCACATTGCAGGCGTACCCGTAAGTACGTCCACGTCATCGGAGTGAAACATACGATTAAACCAATTTGCCCGGGTCAAAAATGGTTCTACAAATGGCGAAACGTCATAATGAAATAAGAAAACAAACGGCTTATAAAGCGCGTCATTCACCTTTTTCGCAACGGCTACCGTAGAAGTTGTCCTTGCACTTACACTCAAAACCGTCTTTCGTTTGTTCCAATAATCCACCATTTTCACAAATCATCTCTTCATAAAAGGCGCAAATACCTGATGATTGATCTACACGTAAACGTACGAGTATCAGATAATTATTGTTCGCGCAATCGATCTCTATTTTTGGCGAAAAATAAGTCACTAAATAACTTACCCGACTCGAACAAGTAACGATTCACTTTAGTCGGTACTTCGTTTATAATAATTGTAATTATTACAATAATCAGCACTGCAAACGAAAATTATTGTTAAATATTTTAATCGCGAACCTAAATGAATCGAACGGCGAGTAATCGGAAAAGCCGAAATCACGAGACGCTTGACGGTATTCAAATGAGAACTAGGTAGGTAGAACTTAAGCCACCATCCTTGTTCATGTCAACTGTGTATGCCATCTTAACTTATTTCTTGTCTTCTTTTAATTTCCTCGAATATTATTGGCAACTCGTAATTTCGGTTTCTAATCCAAAGCTCGATATAACTCACTTAAACACTTGCAATCACTTTTCAGATATTTGAGCATCGATTTTATAATATGAATCAAATGTTTGAAAAATACGCGTAAATCCATTATAGATTATAATGAAATAATAAAATATTTAAACTATAGATTATCAAAATAATATTTTTATATTACGACAAAAGTTTCTATAATATATATTTCGGATTGAATTATAATATAAATAATAGTAGGAGTGTATAAAGAAACAATATTGTAAATGTTTATTGGTTGGTAAGTGAATTGTAGCCAACGACGTTAGTAATAATAAGTTTTTAAACTATATTATTAAAACAAAGAAATAAATAGAATTCAAAGAGGATAGAAAAGGCATTGTAATTATACACGTTGACGAAATAGTACATCATTATACTTCAACTCATATATTTAATCCGCCATTTAAAGAATAATAATAATAAGGCCGTCACATACGCGAATCACTTATAGGTACGTAACCTAATCTTAAATTTATTTTATTTTTTAAATCTGCTGTACACTCACTGGCCCAGAATGTCTGAAGGTAATACTTCGGACCAATGAGTCGCCATTGTTTATTGAAAAATTTGTATAACAACAAAGTTTAATAAAACGATTATTCTTAAGAGTTGGCGGGCAATGCGAGCTATCCTCCGTTGTTTTACCTCACCCCCCTCCGTATATCGTATCTAATTCACAATAATCCTTAAAATCTACCACTTCTTAAAAACTTACACGTGAATGGTGCGCGGTGACAGGACAATACCCTGCCACGGGGCAACCATTTACATCTTCCACGCGAATTAAAAATAAAAAATAATACAAAATAATCTTTTCTTCCCTTATATTGCGGCCTGGCCGCTACCTCCTCCTGTGGCCACGACAGCGCGACGGAGCTGTCACGTCAAGTGCTTGCCTCTGCCGTTCGGCGACTTCCTTCGCCATCATCAACGACTCGGCGAATCGGACGACGGCGTCCCAGTAGACCTGAGACTCGAGCATGCGCTCGACCAGATCGCCCGGGCTGAATCCTCCTATCCGACGGACTAGAGCGTTCCGTTCACGGTCAAACGCCTCGCAGCGAAAGAGCGTGTGGAATGCGTTGTCTTCCTCACCGTCATCAGACCCGGCGTGTCCGTAGTGCGAACATCCGGGCAACGGCGCACGACCGATCCTATGCAGAAAAGCGTTAAAACAGCCGTGCCCCGTCGACAACTGCGTGAGGCAGGACGTCACGTCAGCGTGCGACTTCACCAATCACCGCCGCAGCAAGTCCGGAGGAAATACCAACCAGATCCATCCGCGGCCACTGTTCGCGGGTGGAGATTTCAGCCAGCTGATCTGCCGAACATATTCAATCAGCGTCCCGTCCCTCATTGCTGAACGACTGGGAGCCAACTGCTGCGATGTTTCAGAGGATAGTTCCTCCGAAGATACCGCTGGCGACCACCCACTTTTAACCTCAGATGCCCGAAGGCGCTCTTTTGCCAGCAGATTGAACGGCTATATTCGAGCGAGAACCGTAACGGCATCGTAGGACACCGTTCGGTACGTACACGAGACACGGAGGGTGGCCCTTCTGTGCACCCTAGCCAAAGTAGCGACAACCCGCGCGTCATAGTCCAAAGAGGGTGCCCACGTCGGCGCGCTGTACAATACTACCGATTGCACGACGCTCACGAGCAAGCGCCTTTTGGCCTCGCGCGGTCCTCCGAGTTTCGGCATCAGGCCGGTCAGAGCTCTCATAACTCGTTGCTTCTTTTCGGCCGCTGTGCGGAGGTGTGTTCCGAACATCGAACGCTTAATCTCAAACTCGAGGCCCAGATACCGAAGCGTCGTTTCTAACCGGACAGTCTCTTTCTTCAGCCGTAGAAGAAGATCCATTGGCTTGCGACGGGCCGTGAACACTACGGGCTGGGTCTTTTCGACCGCAAGCTCTGAGTGCGTATGCACCCGGCCATCGCCGCGAGCGCGGTGTTTGCGCGGACCTGAACTTCGTCTACAGTGTCCCATTCCGCCGCGACCAGCGTATCGTCGGCGAAGCCAAACGTTGACACGCCGGGAGTTAACGGAAGGTGAAGCACCGCGTCGTACGTCACGTTCCACAGCAGAGGGCCGAGCACGGAGTCCTGCGGCACGCTGCAAGAGACTTCCACGGTCGACATCTCGCCGCGTCCCGCGCCGCATCAGTGCAGCTCTCGCTCTCCGAGATACGACCAGAGGATACGCCGCATGTATGGCGGTAAGCCGATACGCGGCAGCGCCAACTGTACCTAAACCCATCCGATCGTATTAAATGGGTTCCTGATGTCCAGACTCATAGCCACGGCCAAGCGGCGACTGGTACGCGTGGTCGAGAATTTGTCTCGGACCGCGCGCAACGCGTTGTCGGTTGACTGCCCTTTGTTCTGACAATCCGGTTCCGGCCCTGGTTATGTGGCCTTCGATCCAGGCAGCCAGCAGTTCTTCCAAGATCACCTAATCTAACCTATCTGTGAGTAATTACAAGACACTATTTATTTTTTATAATAAACTGCGGTTGGATTATATTCCAAGTTAATATTACGTTGCAGTTTCTTTTCGAGGATTTCTGCGTCTCCACTCGTTCTTATTGTCAGTGAATTTGCATAGACGAACTCACCGTTTCAAACTTTTTTTCAGTTAATTCTACAAGTATTTCTTTTTTAAATTATTAAAATTGAAAAGACTGGACAGGTTTGATTTAATATTTAATGACAATATACCTATATAATTTTGGAACTCACGATCTCGACAGAAAATCTACGTAATAATTCATTAAAGTTTAACATATCCTCTCTTATACCTTACACCTACATATAGGTATTTCAGTATTTTCCCCCTTTTTCTTATTGTTCCTTTTTATTTTTGAGTTGTTACAATAATATTACGTGGCAGATCTCTAGGGTTTGGTGTGAATAGTACCGAGATGGTTTAAGTTGTAAAATTCGAATCATTATTGTTTGAACAAATGTGAAAAAAGTTTAAGATCGAATTGGTTTTTAGGCTTTTCAGACAACGAGTGCTTAATACCAAATGATGAATCGATATTAAAAATTCAATGCTCCATCAAAACTATACAAATATCATTAATTAAGGTCGTTATAAATAAAAAATGTAATTACGAAAATAACGTTAGTAATTGATACTCGGCCGGGTAGTTATAGGTTCGACCAAAGAAGATACGTAGTTAATTTATAACTCGATAGATATTGTTTGTAATTATAGTTCGTTATCACTATACGAATGATTATATAAAAATGTATTTCTATTTTTAAATAAAATAGTATGTACACGTCCGCCGTGCCATAATAAGTGTACTGATTGTTTGCCATATTGTTGATTTACCGTCGAATAACTAAAATAACTATTATTAGAAAATAATATATTATGTATAATATGATAATCACGTACTGCGTGTTACATAAACATTGTGATAGTAATTATTTTTATAATATTTTTAAATTAATAACATATTACAAATAATTATTATATCGCGTATTCCGTTTTAGATAAACAATTTGATAATAATAATAATTTTAATAATATCATTTCGATAACAATAATAAATCGTTTTCCGCATATCAAAATATTAAATGAGTTATTCTATAGCGGTCGAACGAAAATATGAAAACTTTAGACGAATTGTGGTTACTAATTAAATAACGAGATAATCGAAATGACCGAGTGTTTACATTGGTTGAAAAATACATAGGAGACACTATCGTGTCACGTTCACATGTTTTTGTGAAGTACGGAATGATTTAGGGCCGTGAAAAGGTTGAGGAAGAATAACAAGTGAATTGTCAATAATAATCGCGAGATCCTTACAATTATACTTGGTAAAAATGAATTTACAAATAAATACTATTCCTGGAACTATCGAAAATTTTGAGTATAGTGAACGTCGTTACACGTCTTTACAACTTCGCAAAACGAATAAATGTATTAAATCGAAACAAACAGCAGATTTATTGTAAGAAACTTCGAGGTGTAATACACGCAATAAGTATGGGTGTGTGCAAAATACAAATATATTATTGAATCGCGCGCGTATAATCGCTGCACTCGGTCCTTTTAAGATTGCTCTTTCTAATATTACCGAGCGTGGAGAATGTTCTCGTATTTGTCATCACATAATTCACACATCGGGTTATAACTGCCATCATTTGTCGCGTCGTGTTAAATTGAACGTCGCGAAGGCACTTATGCGTCTTTGGACAGATACGAGTACGAATAGGCGAAAAACGTATGATCTATCGTACGTTTGGGTATCGTTCGCTATTGATCGCGAATATATTATTATACCGAATGGTCGTCCATCGTACGGCCCGGGAGGGGAAACTCTCCGGATGTCGTTATCATTTACCCGATAACTTTACGATCACTTCGGCTTTTGTTTTATTTCATTATCTCGGTAATTACAAAACTTAGCGAACGTATATCGGCGCGGGGTCTTTTGGCTCTTTATTAGCTGCGCAACCCGTCCTGCGCGGCGCGTCTTTACTGCTCGTATCGGACAACGGCGACGGTCGCGGATAATCGAGTAAAATACGCCCGCAGCTAATACCGCGCTCGAAAGGTACGGATTTTGTACGTTCGTTCGTCTCATTTGGGTCAACGCCGTTTCCGCGCGCTATGAAATATGACGACTATATACCCCCTACTTCATTATTCAGAGAGGACAAAGGTCGGCGGGAGACCGAAGTACAATTCGTTTTATCATTCACGGTTTGCCACACAGTGGCAATCGAAATACGATTCGGTCACTTTCCAACGGTTTACATTTTCCCAGCCCGTCGGCCTCGTCTCGTAACGTCGGACGATGCGCAAAATAATCGCGGCACGAGAAAAACCTGAACAGATTACGCGCGCACATTTATCGAAGCACGAAACCGATTAACGGGAAAATCCGTTATGGCGCACAGAGCGCATGATGGGAAGAGGATCGTAAAAGTGCCCCCGTCACTCTACCGGTTGTCGCGGAAAACTTAATGGATTTTTTTTTTATTACGATTGTTATTAGTATTTTATTTTTCTTTATTTTCTCTCTTCAATTTCCATTCGTCGTTTGTTCGTCACTCTACTTATATCGGTTTTATATTTGTATTTTGCTCGATGTTTTACACGCGTTTTATACCTGTGGTTTTTTCGTTATTTTTTTTCGTCCTTCTTTCTCGTCCTACTATAACGATTTTGCTATCGAGAATATAAGTAATAACGATGATCAATAACGATCGTAGGAAAATGATAAGATTTCGCGATTACCGACAGTTCTCTTGTACACTTATAACCTGCAACCGGTGTGACGCAAAGATTTTTAACGTATTGCCGAAGTACATTTTGTTTTGTGTACGTTATCATAACGGTTATCGCTAAAATTACCGTTGACGAAATCATTCGATTAGAAACGCCTCTATATGCGTAGAGAGGCGATCGGATTTTGAAAGTGAGGGGAAGTGACGATTCGTAAGTTTGAATAAAAACAAAAAGGTTAACGTATTTAATAAGACAGCAGTGGGCAACAAGAACCAGACAACAATCGGGAGAAAACGATTAATTCTAAAACATAACCGAATGGCCATTGATCCAACTTGATTCGGTGGCTACGGATTTGTTATAATTTGTAATTTGACATTTTAACGTAAACATAAATTTACATATGTCGGATTATATTGACGGTCCCCGAACTTTATGTTATTATAATAATAGTAAGGGTAATTATTTCAACGTTTTATGATATAGGGCGCGCGCGACGATTTTATTTTATTTGTAAATTTGTTTCGGTTGCGTACTGTAATAATATTTTATGATTTTCGCGATTTGATTTCGTATTATAGCGTAAGCTTTTATACATCTTTGACGTATCAAACGGGACGTGAGAAAAATGTAAATTTCTTTTTCATGCGCGGAGTACATAACGCGGCGTTTTTTTACAATTAACATATAAAATCCGACGTTGTAAACATAAACCGAAATTTCGTAATAAAAACGTCATACTATACGCGTATTCAAAGTCGCGCGCCTTTGTCGTAGTCATAAATTACAATATTTTTACGCCCGTACCTAAAGCGTAGCGTCAGGAGAGATAATTTCTTTATACGTATTTTCTGTTTTACTTAACACGGACATTTTCGCGCGTTGATAGCGTTTTTAAAAGCGGTTAAATTTCGGGTTTGTAAATTGTCAATTGAAATCTCTACGAGTTCGACGTTTTTTTATATTTCGAAGCGTTGACGTTTCGGATTAATTAATCGAGAGCGAACGTTTTGGTGGACAGTTTATCGAAAAGTTACTTGGGCCCGTACGTGATTATGGGTTCTCTTAGCGGACGAGTAAGAGCTGGATTTACGATACGATCGTAAAATGATTAAACGCGTATACTTTTACAGTTATAAATTCGACTAATTAATCATACGTTCAAGTATTTTGCGCGTTTAGTTACGTGGTGACGTTACACAATGAGCCAATAATATCCGACAACTAACGAAATTCGAACGAATTTTCACGCATTTTCATTTTGGTCGCGATTATTTCAATACGCAACGACCCGAGTATAATATTTAAACGATTGTCCCGTTATAGACTTCGATTACTGTGAACTTCAACAAAAATCTTAAAACTAACGATCGCGGAATTTATCGACAAATATATTAGGTAGTTCGCTTTGATAACTCTACCGTGACTAATTTATTTACTCGTCTTCATTACTTTACAGTGACATAAGTACCAGAACTTATCCGGGTCATACGTACTAACCCATTGTTCCGAATATCTTTTGAGCACAAAGAGATTTTCACTACGTCAGAATGATTTCGTAGCGCGATATATACATACGTATATTACGTACTAAGTATATTAGTCGACCGGTATTAACATTTAGAAACGTGCATACGCTCACGTTAGAAAAGTGTATACGAATATTTCGTATTAAAAAAAATAAACGGTTCCGATAGTAATTATTTCGAAAAACAGCAAATGATTTATGTTTCATTTATGTTGTAAACTCATTAGGAACTTGATAACAAAAAAGTGTCGGTTATTACGAGCGTTGAGTTCTACGCTTTAAATCATTTTCAAAATTACGCGTAAATACCATTTTGGACATTAACAACTTTTACGGCAATCAAATTCTTGTTCGATAATATTATCGTGTACAGTTCTATTACCAATTGTAGGTTTTAATTTTAAATATGACGTTGTAATACTTTTGTACGTAACGGCGATCGCTCCTGAGTTTCTTTTACGTTGTTTATCCGAGACCGTGGAAATAATGACGGTTCTAAAAATGATCGTGGAATGTAATTACGGTGTCGTTATTTCTATTAGGATTAGGGCGCGCTTTTCGCGCAACATTATAGGTAATCGCGTCAAATCCGCAAACGACGTTAAACATTTCGAATCGGTTATATTTTTAAAAAAAATTCCCTTAAGATAATCTAAATTAGGCCACGACTTATGAACAATTAAAATTTAATATTTGTATTTGCTTCGCTAAAATACGTCTTATTAATAATCCTCTAAAACGTACCGCGGACGTGTATATATGTATATACACACGTAGGTCACCTATATTACGTCGTTATTCATTTATCGCGGTTTTGACTAACTAAAAAGTATCGACGTTTATTTACGCGCGTATATTTAAATGTCACTCGCGGTGCATATATCCATAATAAAATTATTCTAATACAGACTGCGACGGAACGTTTTATATGCGTGCGTAGAATTAAAAATACTATATTAATTCGTTAGCCGTTATTGACCTTTCTTTTATTTAGCCGAATAGGTAATATAAATGTATTGTAGCCGTCATTAAATAATTCCGTCGGTAGTAAAATTCAACTCGCAATAAAACGCTACGATGTCGTCATTCTGATACCTACAGTGAATTTATTAATTTTGATCATTTACGGTCTGCAATTAAAATATAAAACATTGCGAAACGATGAGTAATATATTATAATTTTTCTTGACTGTCGACTTATTTGTATTTTAACTATCATTTATAGCACTTTGTCTTCTTTACGGTTGTTTATTTAATTGTATTTACTCCGGGTGCATACAGTGTGGGTTACGGAAATAGGGACAAAAACAAATGAATATAACTCGGGATATTTAAAACGTACAATTATATTGTTAATATTTTATAGTATATAAATAAGTGCCGTTATAAGTTTTAAAAATAATGTCGAGCATACGACGTCCACCTTGTTCGTAGCACGAAGAAAGTCTATCCAAAAAATTTGAGTGAACGCGCCGAAACAAGTTTTCGTCAATTAACGCAATTTCAGTTTTTATTGTATCCTTAAGTTCGTCTAATGTGCGAGGTTTCGCCTTAAGAATACGTGACTTAAGATATTCCCGTAGGAAAAAGTCATACACCGTCAAGTCAGGTGACCTAGGAGGCCAACGCGTATGTCCAAAACGTGAAATAAGGCGGCCGGGAAACATCTCGCGTACATTGTGGCGATGGCAGTGTGAGGAGTGGCTCCATCTTATTGAAATCAAACATGTGACTGGTTGATAGTAAGTTTTCTTCCCTGCAACTCAGATTTTAAGAAATGAAATGTCAACGTAACGGGCACTATTGACAGTCACCGTGTTTCCTTGTTTCCCAAAAAAGTAACGACCGATGAATAGTCTCCTTGAAACTGCACACCAAACCGTCATTTTGGCGCTATGCAACGGTCGTTCGTAGAGGCTTTGAGGATTTTCTGCAGCAAAGTGGCGGCAGTTTTGCTTATTTACAAAACCGTCGAGGTGAAAATGCGTTTCATCACTCATAAACAATAACATATCGTCATTCATCCCGAACAACGAGAACATCTCTACTGCAAATTCTGAACGTTGATGGTAATTAATGGGTTTCAACTGTCGAACGATTGTTTACTTATAAGGATGAAAGTTTAACTCACGCATAACGATACGTCGAACGGAAGAACGATTAATTTGTAAAGCCTGAGCTTGTTTGCGTACAGAGCGTCGTGGACTTTGAAGAACAGTGACTCTTACCCTTTATGTATTTTCGGGAGTTGTTACAGTGCGTACGGGACCAGGTGGTTTTTTTTTGTTTATAATTTTTCCCGTTGTTTGAAAAGCAGTGACCCATCTCATAATTGTTTTCCGATCGGGAACAGCACCGTGACTTCCGACGTTAAAGTGAATTTTGATTGTACGCTGAACTTTTACTGCCGATTCATTATTTTTCACAAACGCGCCGTACGCGAACACACGGTGAACGACACTCCGCTGCTCTATAGTGATTATTAAATGGCATTATCTAACGCATCGAATGAGGCCTTTCTGACTTCCCCACACCCATTCTGCGTTGAGAAAAACCAATCTATTTTCAGCCCTATTCCCGCGACCCACTCTGTGTATACTTGTCCGTTGCATTTTTTATCAAAAACGAACAATCATACCGCGTCTTTATTTATATATTAATTACTGAAAAATAATACGGTAATCGATATTTATTCCTCGTGTTCGCGAAGTCTACACACAATTTTATCAGTTTAATTTTTAAACGTTCGTTGTTCACGGTTCTCTCGTCTATACATTTTTGCTTTATTGCTACGACGTCCAATATTTATTGAATCCTAGATTGGTTGTCTTTATTTGTCACGCGTTAAGGTGCTCATTATTTGATAATACATCGCCTTCACCACAGCATTTAAATCGTAAAAAACAATTCTCGACGCAAACGGGAAAAATTGTTTATCGTAGAAATCGCGAAGATTATCGCCATTATAAAATATAATTTACGGTAAATTTATAGATAAAAAGTTTATATTAAAAAAAAACCCGCAATTTTATTTCGTAATAAATTTCTCAGCTTTACGCGATTCGTGATATATTAATTTAGCCGTCGAATTCAACCGGTATACTACGTGACTTCCGACTTATTTATATTTTATTAAAAAAATGTAAGCGTCAATAAAATTATTTGATACGATATATATACCACCTTATTTCAAAATTATTAAAATTATCCGAATTGATAATTTTGTCAAAGTTGTTTTTATTTTTATAACATCGCGTACGTGTGTCATTTGATCAGATATATTTAACTATTTTAATAAACATCGAGTCGACATTTAACACAAAAGTCTGCCCATTGAACAATTATAAATGTTATTTACGATTTTTCAAACTATACTTATATACGTTGATTGCAAATATATTTATCGTCTGAGAAAATCGAAACATATATCATATTTGACATTTTTGTTGTCACCAAATTGATATAAAATTTAATTTATAGTTGTGACCAAATAACGGCCAGTCTCATACTGGCAACTTTTTTAATAATCAAACGTTTAAAAAACGAACAAAAAAATTTTTTGTTTATACATTTACCGTGTTTTACTATACTATCAACAACTAGCGAAGTTAATATTTATTTTTCGTTTAAAAATATTTTGTAGAAATAAAAATTTTGTATCGCCGAATGCACGTTGTTGTACTATTTAATTGACAAGTGTACGAACTTGAAATTGCAACACGTCGTATTAGAAATTTATTTTTTTCCCGTGCAAGCGTTAAATAAAACAATAAAACCTTTTTTTACGTTGTAATTCACACAACGAAATGTTATTACAAAACAAACTATATAACTAAACATTTTTCGATTTATCTTTTCGCATCCTTAATTTTTTTACCATTTACAAATAATTAATTTACCTGAGATTTGAATCTATTGAACAGTTAAACCTTGTAATGTAAGTATTCCGTGTTTATAGGTATAGCGAACTATCTTTGGAGTGTATTTAATGTATTATATAACTTACTCTCGGGTAATAAAATTTTTGAAGATATTTTAATAAGAATAATCGCTACTTATTTTCATTACATGTTGTTTTGAAGTAGTAAATTATGTGTGCGTACGTAATTACACGAAACGTAATATTGTGCCTTCATAAAATTTACGATATAAAACTGTCTAATAATTTTTTTCAAATTTACATTTAATATAAATTTAAAAAACAGTATTAGACAATTTTTAATTCGTTAAAAATAGTCGTATTTTAAATTTCAATTATATATCGCATTTGTATTCATGAAGTCTAGAACCGTAATGTACATAACCATTGTATTGGTTGTTTTAATGTCACGAGTAAATAATAATAAACGCTAAATAAAGTTATACTATTGTAAACTTTGCCTACATTTTTTTGTATACGTTATTATTTTGTACATTTAGAAAATGTAGACGGTGGTAAAATTGTGTCCAAACGAAACTCAAAAACTGAAATAATAAAAAAAAGGAAAAGAATTCAATTAAGAACGTTGATTATAAAAATGAAGAAAGGATAAGGAATGACGAAAAGACGCTAAACAATTTTTCGGTCGTATACAACACACCATGGACCAACACATTAAAGAGTTCCTCATATTTTTTTTGAACGATATTTACTTACACAAGTTCGACCAATTACGTTTTTCGAAAACGTTTATAATTCCTCATTAATAATGTTAATACATGAGCTATTGAATTTCGATCTATACTTATTGAGTTTTGGTAGAGTTTTCGAAGATTAAAAATTGTGTATATGTTGGGAAATGTCGAATTTGTTTGCAGATTTCGGAAATAATAACAAAAACAAATATTTTAACCATTATCGAGGCTCCAAAGAGTGGAATAAATCATTATTTACACAAGTTACACGAGTTTAACGTCTAAATATATTCGAATTAGTCATAGGATAACTGTTTTAGAACATTTCATTTTTGTATTTTTGATATATTATTTTTTGATACCGGATAATTTATATTTCAATATACGATACTCCATTTTTAGAAGTTTTTTTTTGTTAAGTTAAGCGTTTCCAATAAAAACAGAATTTAGAATAAGCGTTTTTTCAGTTTTCTGCTTTTATTCCTATCGAAAATATTTCCATAACATCGACGATTTCATTTACGGCGCGGAATCGTCGAGAAATGTTAAACGAAAACGTTAAAATTTGAACCGAAATTTTACAAATATTCGCGTTGTACAGAAATTCCAAAAAATCTTTCCCGATATAATTGAATTCGTTTCTAGACACGATTCAAACGTATTATTAAACGAATATCGTTTCTCAAATTTCTTCATTTATTTCGTTAAATTGTTTACCAAAATGTTGAAAACGTAATAACGGTGTTCATTTCGAAAATATGTCATCCCTCCGACATCGGTGTGTTCAATATTGTCATGTGCTCCAATCACACGTATCTGGTCAAAATATTATGTCTTCGAATGACGATCATTAGGCATGTATATGAAATATTAGGTGTTCGCGCTGGTAATATATTCGGCATGAAAATTGTTGTTTCTCGTTTACGTTACAACCTAACAAATGTTGCACATAAAGCCTAAACACAACAACCGACGTTCGCTATGCAAATGTGAGAATTTAGGGGATATTCTCTGGATACGAAATCGGTTGATTTGTATTCGATATTTGGATTTACTTAGTGATAATTACTACGTTAATTTACTTGTATTTTGTAATGAATGGCATTATTAGCGTATTTAGTTTTTGAGACGATTATGGGTTATAACTGTGCTATAAAAAGCGAAAATGAAAACAAAGATAATAATATTACTTTGAAAGCTATACACTATACGCCAAATATATGAAGGCAATAAATAGGACAAAATAGAATTTTCCCCAACAACAGCCGATAATTTAAGCGTATAAATATACGATATTATGCACGTATACTTTTATATTATCGATTAATTATAATTATCCATAATTATCGTCACGTTTGTTTTCGTAATTTTTTGTCTAAAACGTTTTCGACACATTGTAAATATGTCATATTTTGTTTTTTCAATTTTTTTCAACAACGTATAATTTTGTACGTACGATTATTGAAATGTTCAAAAATAAGTTTTCCGTAATTTTTTCGTCAATATTTTATTAACACGACCGCATCCCGTTCGTTTCAGTATCTATGTCACTACTATTGCGTGTAGTCTTTGTATTTATTGATTAAAATACGAACTTTGTTTTTTTTTCAGTTTTAGAGTTTTTTATTGACGACATATATATAATAACTTATACTTTCTCTGTTTAAATATGGCTCTTTAATTTAGGTCAAGTCGACTATTACAAAACGAACATTTTTATGTATGGTATTTGGTGTTATGCATGTTAGTGTATATTTTATTCTCAGTAAATATGCAAACATTCCTATTATTGACTTACTGGAAATTATTCGTATACAAATTATTTAAACGTATATATATATATATTAAGTTTTTCAATAATTCGTACAACTTTTAAATTTGAGCTATTGTATGATTATTGATGACTACATGTTTGGAATGAATTCATTAATAACATATACGTTCAAATATCATAGGAGAATATATTGACGTTCTGGCTATAAATGTAACAAGGGTATCGCAAATTATCCGTTAGTGACACCTAATAAAACGAAGTAGATACAATAGTTTATATAACGTAGGCTGTGCGCCACTTTAATATATTGAAAACATATAACATTCAGTGTTCGAAGGAAAATAATAAAATAAATTATATCGATCGAACTCAGTTATTTAATAAGTTGGATTTTGTTGTTTTCGTTATGAAAAGAATAAAAATTATAAGTAAATTTCTAATTTCAAAACGGCGAATAAACGTCCGTTACAAATGCTGTAATTTTTACAAAACAAAATGTACAAAATTGAATTAGAATATATAGTCTGAACAATTAACCGCACTTGTTCTTTTCCATCACAAATTACGTTTGATACGAATAAAATTTTTTTAAGACATTAAATAATACGTACTTATAATATGTACAATATATAATATTATAGCAGTAGATGTATCCCTTTATTTCAGTCAATTATTTGATTTGTAATAAAACGCTATTTCAGTAATATTTCGCGTTATATTTTAACACGAAATACCGAGTGCTATTTAATATAAAATATTAACCTATAAATATTTTAATAAGAAAGGTTGACCTTAACGAAACATAGGTCGTATTACAATAACCAATGGATTGCATAGTATGAAAATATATTTATTTTATTAGAGTTCCGATTAATTTATTATTGTTTTTGATGTTCTTCCGTGAAATTAAGAGAGGTGAGAATATCGTATTTTTATTTGTTTATGTAATAACATCATTAAGGTTTTATTATTAATGTAGGTTTCGATTATGCGTTCGTAAATTTAAAAAAAAATGTTTTTTTGTAATTCGCTTAATATTGTTACGTTGATTTTAGTGTGCCTATAATAATAAATTTTAACTGAAAAAATAGTTTGGATTTTATATTTCATATTAACATAAAAAATTGATAGTATTTTATAGTAATATCAAACATTTTCTAAAACGCTTCAGTTATAGGTAAATTACGTTTTATAAATATAATCTTTTAATTTGGAATCAATATTGTAATTACCACATTAATTTTTATTATTTACAAAGCTGTAGTTAATATTATTAAAACCTTGTTTACATAATTTATTAAAATCGCTGAAACTTTCTAATTAAATTATTAATTTTATTATTTTGTATCCGTTTACGTTATGATTTTTGTTTTGTACCATCTTGATACTTCAATGAAATAAAAAAAAAACGTTAAAAATTGAAATTGATCAGCAATAAGTTAGAGAAGATGATGAAAACGATCGAAATAAATAAATCGTATTTCATCAGTTTTAAAGATTAAATTTTATCTACGTTAAATGATTGTTATTTATTATATAAAAAATATGAATAATGACCAAAGGTATCGAATATGTTAGATGTTAATTATACGCCCTATAAAATGAATGATTAATAATATAAACTTTATTTATTCTATAGAAATTATATGGGTAATTTATTTAAAATATTAAAACAATTTATAGTTTATATTCTATTATTGTATTATTTATTTAATTATATCATATATAAAGTTATGAAAATTGCGTTCAATTTGCAATAAAAAATTCAATGTTCCAGCAACATTAACCTTTTTTCAAGTATACGCATTAAATACACGAATTTATTAATATTGCCAGAATACACAATACATAACGATAATAATTTAATTATTTATATTAGTTTATTATTTGAAATTTAGAAAATGTTCCCAAATTTTATGCAATATGTTCATTTTTCGAATAAATATTCAAATTAATAAGAAATAATAATAAATCGTGTAAATTAAAAAAATCTATTACATATATATACACGTTTTTGTTAAATTGCTAACTAGATTATTATATGTAATAGCTAGGTGTTTTATATAGCTCAAATAAATACTCTGTTAATTTAATAAATTACATAAATTTTATTAATTTAATTGATAATTTTGCGTGATATCCAATTCAAACAGATAATATAATAAATTATATGCAATTCATTACTTTAACATTACAGGCAAACCAATTTGGTTAATCTAATCAATTACTGAATACGTCTAGAAAATTGATATATAAATAATAAGCAAGAGTTTTACGTTTAATTTTTACAGCTAAAAATTATTTATGAAATTATGAATTAAGTAAAATTTTTTTATGAACAATTACAAATTTAAGGCAAACTGTCTCCTTTTGAATTGTTCATAATTTTATTATTTCTGGAACTATATTTTATTAAAAGACTTTTTGTTTTGTAGTTGCGTTGTTTAAATCCATGTTTATATACAATGGACAATAATCTAAATGTACGAAATATATTATTTTATTACAAGACTTTCTTGACAAATTTTAAGATCTTAAGACCTTAAGTTTAACTGGTACATGTAATATGATTATGCCAAACATTCTTCTTTAGTGCTTATCTTGTATAGGTCTTTTGCTTGGTCTACCTTATATATTATGAATACAATTCAAATGGCTCTTTCTTCGGTATATCTTAAAGACCTCTATTTTGTCTCTAACTGGTCATTTAAATTTTTTTTGTATGTTGGTTTTATTTCCTTCGCGTGAGACTGCAAAACAATTTTGGCACTTTCTATCTTTTGATTAAAAGAGGTTATTTCATGATTAAATGGCATTACTCGATAAGTGACTTTTTGAAATAGACAAAAAATTTAAGAATTTATAATTTTTACCACACGTTAATGGTTATTATTTATAATAGCGAGTAAATAAAATAAATTTTTGGAAACCTATATTTATCTATATTAATGAAATTATCAATCATGGTAGTAATTATTAATCATACCCGTGACGAGTTTCAAATTAATATTTGCATGGAAAAAGTTTCATAAATAACATAAATATACCATCGGTTTTAATAAATATTATATAGAAACATATAAGAATTCTTACATTATTTAATAAATAGGTTTGAATTTAAATTTAAAAAATTTAGATAAAGAAGAATAAGTATAGTTTTATTTGCTAGAATTGACAATTTTTTTTAATATTTAACCGTATACATAGTTTAAACGATTGTATTTATTTAATTATTTAGTTGATAACATAATCGAATACATATATATAAATATATAATTGTGTGTGTGTTTTTTTTATAAAAAAATTAATTATAGCGCCGATTTAAATTTGAGAGTCACAGGTAATACTTAAATTTCACATTGATTTTGTAACAGTGTTATTTCATGTACGTATTATATAGATATCAATATATAGGACGTGTAAATCATCATATATAATTTAAAAAACAATGTTTTGAATAAATATTCAAAAATTCAGACGCAAGAAGTATATTTTTAAAAATTCAATGTATTTGAATTTTATTGAAACGTTTTTGTTGATTTTAATAGTTAAATATTAAATAAACAGCGCCGGACTTAAGGTTTGAATTTATGGGTTCTACGGAGAAACTTTAAATAAAATATTACAAACGTAATAATAAATATCAATTTTCGTAGTGTTGAGTCAAACAATCAATTGTTTAAACTACAGAAAAATATTATTGTGAAAATCCTGAAAGACCTCGACGCTTCATCCATTTGAAAATACAACAATTCTTTGTTAAAACATTTAATTGCGTTTCGAGTAGAAAATAAATATTTTCGAATCATAATTTCATCTATTGTTAAACGAATGATTAATTATTTTAATACGATACATAATTTTTAAAATAGAAAAAATGAAGGGTATTAGATAGTACATAAAGTTGAATAAAATATTTGTGACTTTTGTAAGATATTTGTTAAAATAATTTGAATTTATACGAACGTACAATTTATGATCTATAGAATAACAAATATTGTATTATCATAGGAGTTTAATTTTATACGACTAATTGTTCGTTTTTACGGTAATCAACGAAAATCATATTACATTATGTCAAATACTGATTTAGGTTTTCTATCTTACATAATAATTGGTCTTAACTGTTATTTAAATAATAACATTATTAATACGAAATTAAACTAGTAAAAAATTAGCGGATTTTCGCGTGAAACGTTGGACTAATTTCCTATTGCGATTAAAAAATTACGTTTTTCTTTATTTATTTTATAATTAAACGGTCGTGTATGAAAAGTACGCGTTGATTAAATAATAAAAAAAACAACGCTTTTTTTATTTTACTTATTACGAAATACGAAGACGCATTTTACGGGTGTCAATATTTCGTCTAATTTCGTTATAACATATTCGTATTTTACATTAAGAGCACGCATGTACTGAAAATGCTTATACATGTCGTTGTACTTGTAGTAAATAATACTATTATTGACTTTAATTATTGTTTCTTATTCTCATTGTTATAATGCTATTATTTGATAATAAATATAATACAATATGTAATACAAATTTGTAATATATAATAGTACGATATATTATAATTATACATCATACAAATATTATTATTTTATTATAATAATATTACTATTTAAAGCGAATTAAAAAAAAAACACTGAAAATTATTTAAATTATTTTTTATATACAGATAAACAAAAAATCATGACAAATCTTATTTGATATTTAAATACAATATAACGTAAATAGAAATGATGCGTATAAAGAGCAATTCAAATATTTATTTTTATTCAATAGCTTCCAATATTATTTTAATTAAAACAAAATAAAATAAATGATATAACATCGAATTCAATAATATATATATATATATTGAACAAAAAAAAATTGTTGAATAAATATATAATAAGCGTTTAAATAAAGTGTAAATTGCCCCCTTAATTTAATTACATTTTTTTTCGTAGTTGATATAATGAAAATATATTATCCTAAATATAATCAATCTTCCAGTATTTTGTTCGTAGAACAAAACATTGTATAGACAAATATTCGAGTTATCAAGCGTATCGAAAAATAAATAAATAAATAATAATAATAAATAAATAACTATTCGTTTAAAAGAAAATTTAATGACTTATATTTATTATTAGGAGTAATAAAATTGTCGAATGATCAAAAACTTAAAAATGTTATATATCGTTTAATATTCAAATAAACGTGCAAGTATATATATAGAACAAAATACATAACCTATATTTAGGGTATAAATACAAATTAAACGTTATTATTTATTCAAAAATTATACGTTAATATATTTAAATTATGAATAAAAAGCTCTAGAAGCGTAATAAAAATAATAAGTATACGAACATATTAGATTTAAACGTACCTTTTTTATAAAACTTACCAAATAAATTCTTTTAATTATATAATTCCGACTTCATTTTTTTAAACTACGACAATTATTTTATGGTGTTAATTTTATCGAAAATTATTAGTAATATATCCAATACTAAATGTTTGCGAGTATTTATTTAAGTCAAATAGAAATTTAAATATTTTTATTTAAATTGGCAATTAATTTGTAACTTAAAATTCATTTTCGATCGTGTTATTAATAAATTAATTTTTAGATAGCAACAGAAATGAAAACTAGGTATAATATTTTAGGTGAAACATAATAAGTATATCTATCGAATTATTCGTTTAGTCTGTAATAATTTTTTGTTACCGATTTACAAACATTATTTTGTCTTTTAGAAACGTTCATAAATAATAAAAATTAACCAAACTGGATAACGTGCGTTTTATTAACAAAAAAAAAAAAAAAACAAAATTTCGTGGATACTTTATATATAAAAATATATGTATGGTTGTGTACGTATTCGAACGACGTGTCAATGATACATCTTTCTCGTGTTATCCCACGTGAATGTAATATTTCAAATATTGACATTACTCAAGATATAAATGTTACAAACAATATTTTATTACAATATTCAATTGTCAACAAGAATGGATGAAAATGGTTTTCAATTTAAGTGTTAACATATTTCATTTGAGACTGATTTTCTCTTCTTGAAATTGATTTATAGTTATCTGAAAAACACAATTGTATTTTATTAGGGTTATGACATACATTCCTTCTCGGGATAAAGATTTTTGATAAAATATCGCATAGGTAATACGATTTGTTCCTGTGAGAATTCGAGATACATTTGCCATGGACATTAATAAACGTTCATTTTCACGAAATCAAAATAACAACGAAAAACAAATAGCGATAATTATTGTAATAATAATAATAATACAATTATAGACATGTGGGTATAGAATCTGGGTAAGTAAACATTACTCGTATTTATTGATATGGTATCGTGTGTAGTTTAAATATTTTATTTGAACGAACTGAAATTAGCCACATGGGTGCCGATATCATTAAACGTATTATCTTGTAAAGTGGCGCCGACATGATATACTACCGCGAGTACGTCAAAATTTATTAGAAAAGTAACGAAAAAATTAAACGATATTTCGAGAAGCTATATATGTGAAATGAAAAAAATGTTCTGTACGTTTACTATTGCGGTATTTTACACCGTTTTTGCGTATCCGCTATTAGTTCATCACGTTGACGTCATTGAAACGATAAATTTTGAAAGTGTATAACAATTAAAATATTCGGGGCGAAATGTAATACGAAATTGCGAAATACTTACGGTTCGGCGCGTACGTTAATGAACAAAAATATGCGTTTTATCAGTTTTTCATTTTAATTCCTACCTAAATAATACGTCATTTGACCGATATTATTTTCAATTGGGTAATACCTAAATTTAGAAATTATTGGTATGGCGTAATTATTCGTAGAGCGTAATTTCAACGTATCCGGTTAGGTCCGGCCTGATCCGAAATCGCACTTTGTTTAAACGTACGCCTACTAAAGATTACGGTCGTAGGCCAATACCCTACATTCATTTTAACCTCATCCCGAATGTACGATTTATTCGTGGTTCGCTTATTTCGTTTCTTATACTTTATTCTCATCAAGCGTTTTGAAAATGTAATATCTAAATAAGTTTCATAGTTGTTTACTGGTTTATTTCGTATTGTGATTTATTCGCGTTTTTCACGTCTTGAATATATCGATTTCAAAGGCTCTACAAACATTTATTCAATTTACTTCGGTTTCACGTAAAACAACTAAGATTTCAAGGGTGATTTTTCACGTGTTCACGACCAAGTATATGGATAAACATTACACTTATATATGTATATCGCGTGATTTTCAGCTATTGTTTTTTACTACAGTTATAATTTTCAATAATCCTCTTTCATATTAATTTTTGCACACACACACACACACACACACACACATATTTATGGTGAGTGGAATATAAAAAATATTTTTCGAATGAAAACACATTACGTGTATACAAACGTATAGGTGTATATATATATAATTTGTTATAAAATAATATGGCTTCGATAGAAAACACGTATTGCATATATATTTAAATATAATACTTCTACAATTTTCCGTGTGCGTTGTGAATTGTGATAATACTAAGTAAAAGAATTGTCTATTTTATTTGTTTGAAATAATTGTCGTTGAGCCTTATTTTGAAAAATGACCCGAATAATGTTAATTATTAGACCGCTACATTTTGATTTGCGAAGCTATTGACAATTCTTCTGTTTTTTATTCGCAATATTCCGTTGTAATAGTATGTTTCATTCTACTCCAATTACAGCTGATAATGATCTTTCGTTCTGTACGATGGTTGATATAACTTGCATTAGTTGTTCATTTTACGTACGTTTGTTCCCGCCATTTATTAGTAGATTCCCACAGTTTGTGTATTTTGAACACAGAAGTGAATCTGTCCGCATTAACGATACGTTATTAATTATTGCAGAGATGATGTTATTTTTGCCTAACGAAATATAATTCGTATACGTAATTGTTTATTTATTTCCACGGAAATTAAATTTGCGACGTAAACGGCGAGAAATTGATATTGTGATTTTACTGCGACATAATTTCAAACGGGCGCGAATTATTTATTAATAAGTCGAGTTTCGTTTTCTTTTTTTTTAATATACGGTTTAATATTACTTTTGGAGCGTGTAAACTTTTTGTTTTAATTTTGAAAGTTCGACATTCATTACGTATAAGGGATCGATAACTCTATTGTTGCGTATAGGAACCTACCTGGAATTTCGTTGATTTTTAACGGAAACGCGAACGTTTCTTCGTTCCTCACGTCGTTACATTCTCGATCAAACGCGTAATCGAATTAGACAATTCGTCTCTTTTATATAGTTTTGATCAGTTAATCAACGTCTCTATATTTTGATAATTGTACTATATAATATTGTATTATAAGCGTGATCAATGTTTAATTTTTAAATTGTCGACAATAAATAAAGAATCGTAATTGTTATTTTTAAAACGCAGAAAACGCCTATGGAAACAATAAAATTGAACCTAGGTATAACCTTAGAGTATAACCTAGTGTAACCGACTCCGTCATTACAATCGTGATTGAAATGTACATTTATAAACACTTATTTCAAAGACTTATCATTACTTAGTGTCAAACTAAAAAAAAGCTTTATTTCTATTATTATAAAAGATATACGCCCGTGACCTCACTACTAATAACAAAACAGCGAACTATTTAAAGTACAAGGCACGTATATACATTTTTGTTAAGGATTAACATTTTTGAATTTATTTTTCGTTTTACAATTAAAAATATTGAAAACGTGAATTTTTTTTGTATTGGAACTTGAAAACGAACTAGTTCATTTTTCTAATCTAGAAATAGGAACGGAATTTAATTATTTTTTTTTACACGGAGAACAAGGACAAGAAAAAATTTGTTTTTTTTTTTAAAGGGAACTTTAATCAAGCACTGACGTTTGCAAAATATAGTGAAATATATTTACAGATTGTATTTACAAAGTTTTGAGATCGTAAAAACGCTTTCACACTTTGTCCATGCTTTGTCTTCATTGTCATAATGCGCGTTGAAAAATCATAATATCTAATTAAAATATTACAACTTTTCATAATATTGTCGAGTCCATTAAATGAATATTATAAAAACACATCTCTAATGTAAACAAAAAAACAATGTATTATTAGTTTTAGTGTTTTATAGAGAATAAGTTTGGAGTTTTAATAATATAATAAATATGTTCGTATAAAAGTTTATTAAGTAATAAAACATTTAATTAAAATAATTTATTCTGTTAAAATATACACAAAAAATATTTTTTCTAAATGTATAGAATATATACGTTTTAAATATAAATTAAATTAAATTGTTGATCAAAATTTTTAATTCGTGCCCATTAAGTGATTCAACATATTGGTTGGTAATCGATTTACCAATAGTGTGGTAATGAATTCGTATTTAAAGTCTTACGAAATATTTCGAATATTCAGGGTAATCAAAAATGTGAAATTTTATTTTTTATTAACGTTTTATGTTTAAAAAATGATTAAAGAAGAAAACCGAAGATAGACATTTTTTAAACGAAAATTTTTTTTATATTCACGGTTAGACCAGCCATCACAGTTTGAAATACTCTATTATTCGTCACTATTATGATTTTAATACCATTTATGTTTAATTTCTATAGAATTTTTCCGACTCATTTTCTATTTTGCATAAACATAATATTACCTACCTAGTTAAAATCAAGTTATTTGTGTTGATAAAAGTTGAAATGTTTACTTTATTTGTGAGACTGTAATGGCATGAAGATAAAAAGAACTTAATGTATACATAAGCGCATGTAGTTTTATATTTACTAGTGTTTATATATATATAATATTTTTATTATGTATTGTCAAAATCACTCCTTGTGTCTTTATAAATTTAAATAACAAATATATTTTTATATATTATTACGAGAAAAATGTACGGTCGTAATTTAATTTAACGGATAATCCTTTTATAATATATATGGCGTCGTATGATTACAATTTTTTACGGTTGATTTTCAATATTTGTTTAATTTGTTATTATACTGTGATATTGTCGTACATAGCATTTTTATAATGTCTTGTCGAAATCACTTCTTGTGTCTTTATAAATTTAAATCACAAATATATTTTTATATATTATTACGAGAAAAATGTACGTTCGTAATTTAATTTAATAGATAATCCTTGTACAATATATACGGTACAGTAATATTACAATTTTTTACGGTTGATTTTCAATATTTGTTTAATCTGTTTATATACTGTGATATTGTCGTACATAGCATTTTTATATTTCCGACAGTTAGGTAGATGACAGTTAAATGTGTTATAATTTGTGTGTGTATTTAGAACAGATTTAAGTGAATACATATAAAACGCAAAAATATTAGTACATAATGTGATATATATAATAAAAATTATATACCCATCAAGTTGTTGTGATAAATATTGCATGATATATATACATATAAATATATATATATATATAATTAAATTTAATATTGATAATAATTGATTATTGAATAGCGAGTTAAAATAAATTATAATTTTATGTTACCAGATATTGTAAATCATTGGAAATTAAATTTGTTTTCTTTTAAAGTGTTGGTATAGATGTCTGACCGTTTAATCGAATTGAGTGTAGAGGAAAAAATATCGCAACAACTCTTCACAGAGTTATTTCTACCAGACGTGTTATCATGTACGTAATTTTATTAATAATAACACCTTACGAACGGACCAATTGTTCGTACAGAACTTGATAAAACGGTAAGTGTAATAAAAAAAATTAAACGTTTATATAAAACTGAAATGACGCCAGTACCAGATACTGTTTCGCGAAGTAATATTTAACGATTTAGTGAGGGTTTTAATTGTATGTTTTACTTCCAATCCGGTATCGTATGAACGTCGACAATCACATTTGCTTAATTTAATCTTTGTACGAGTTTTTGCTGCACATTGGTTTTCGTTAATATAATGAATGCTCCAACCGCCACAAACATTCATTCTCTATTGGGCGTTCAAAACTGTACACGAAATATTTGTGCACTAATAAATTCCCCCTCAGAGTTTTTGGCCTTTTTCGTGAATGTAATCGAAATAAATGGAAAAAATATAAGCCATTTACGTTTTTTCTTCTAAAATTATTACTTATAACGGAAGCCTATAATTGGTGTATCGATATACGCGGGTATTCAATTGACGGATACCTATTTACTAGCGCAGTCGTTTATTTTGTTTACCTACATAAATGTTACACATCCAATTTTTGGTCCCATAAAATACTTAAAAATTAAAAACCTATATTTTTTTTTGGTTATTTTGTTATTTGATTGGAATTTGCTTGACCTTTAATAGTTTTGTTGATAAATGCCTAATTATTCCGTCTATTAAAAACATAAGAATGGGATAATTTTTATTGTTCTACAAAAAATATTTATTGAAAGTAAATTGGAGAATTGTTTGCCAAGTAAAATGTAGTATTTTCTACGTCTCGCTTCTCTATTTTTCTCACAATCGTTCCCTATATCTTTCTTTCTCTGTCGAATTGAAAAAACCAAAAACAACTTTTAAACTCGACCGATCTACATTCAGCTCCCCTATATACTTACGTTCATCTTTCTCCTTCTCATTTACCGTCCTAAATATTCATTTAAAAGGTCTTTGTCCGATTTTTCTTATAGTAGCTATAGAGGCGATTTTTGTAAACCTTTTAAAACTTATCCATTCTAGAATTCGGGTCGCTAACATAATAATATATTACCGTCGTTTAAAAGCTTTTCTCTTTAAGTAACGTATAGATTTAACAGTATATTATAACAATTTCGAAGTTTAAAATTTGTTTACCACGAGAGCAATGGTAAAAAAAATATTTCTATCGACTATTGATTAATAGATGTACGGTTGAACTAACAATTTCCGGTATATTATTAAGATTATCGTTATTAAACCTTTTTTTAAAATTACTTAATTTTTTAATATATTTAAACGTAAACGATTTTCATTTGTGCTTTTATAAGTACAATTAATTGTACATACAAATTATCGAGAATTAATTAACGTCGAAAAAATTCTTTTGATAATTTATTATTATGTTAATTGAAAATGTTGCCGAGACACGAAGTATGAAAAAACAAATAGTCGAAGAAAATCAATAGATTAACATTTATATTCATTTTTTCTGCGATTTTTACCTATAAGTGTGCTAGTACTCGTATTTAATTATGATAGCCTACAGATAATGGTTATTTTATTTTATTAAGGTAAACACACGGTCGATATTAACGTAAATTCGTGCGAATATTTTTAAAATTGTAGCGATAATATATTCAAAGTTAAATAATGCGGTTAAACGTTTACACGTTCCTATGGCTACGTATACAAACATAAATTGGAAATTCCCAGTTTTCAAAATGAAATTACGTTCAAATTCTATCGCGGTTCATTGATTTAAAATCAAAGGCATGAATATTTTATATTTTTTTGATAGATTAATCGAATACGTTATAAAAAATTTAATTATCCATTCCCGTAAATATAAATTAACGTGTTTAATTGTTGGCACACACTAATACACTATTACTTATCCTTATTAATTCAACGTTAATAATTTGCTGTTATAAACTATAACAATGAAATCGTTATAAATCAATTACAATTTCAATAGTTATACTGACTAATTGAGATTAAATCATATTTGCCTATATTATTTCTAATTAGATCATTGAAGAATTTAGGTAAAGCTATCCTTGAATTACTATAACTAAAATTATTATCAAATTAAACGTTATCGTATTAATATTTTAACAAACATTTTGTTTTATATTTCATTACAAGCTGTAAATAATTGAAAACGGTGCTTATTAAAAAAAAAAACGATTTTCCCAAAAGTAATAATATATGTATACATAAAAGTATATTTATTTATAATTAGACCATTGTATAGTTCTGTATAAACGATAAACATATTACAAAGTGTATTTTTAGTATAATAATCCAATGAAATGATTCTAAAAAATTAATGTTTTCTTTAAATTACATGTTATTTATTTTCTATTTATAAGTGAACTGCGTCGAAGTGTTTTTTTATATTATACGTACGTATGAGAATTAATGATAACAGAACATACCATCACGTCATTTTTTTATATTATTATACAATATTTATACATTGTAACTTATTTAAGAGATATCCATAAAAAAATAGACTACTTGTGTTTGAAATTAAATTTTGTTTTAAAATGACGAAAGATATTATGATTACGGGTTTCTCCTAAAATGAATAAGCAAAACGAATAAACTAATTTTAAATCGTCGTAGAAACTTATTTGTTAAATAAATAGCAAATTCGTTAGTTATCAATTATAAAACTGTGCACTAGTTTATCAATATCATAACAAAAACACAAGTTGTAATCGGTATATTTAATAGATTTATTGGAATTTTATAGAAATATTGAAATTATTTGGAATCACAACATTAAAAATCATTCGTTTTTGTACATTAGAGTGCAATGAAAAAACAATTTCATTTTTTAATATTAATTTTTTATTTAATTTTTTAATTTTAATATAATATGAATGGACCTGGTGAAAAATACTGAGGTAAGCATTTAAAGAAATAATTTTTAGATTCGTATCCTTGAAATATTATTATAATTGTAAAATTCATTTCATTTATTTATCTGAAAATTATCACTATATCGGATGTTGTCTGATTATTATTCGTCTCATTAATACAACGTTAAATTTATTGTAACTATATTATTTTATTATAATTCAATGATTGAGGTTTACAAATAATTTATACCTATTTTATAAATTCTATATACTTTTATATAAATATCAATTTTATAATAAATAATATACGTTTAAATTTAAAATACGAAATTTTTAATAAAAAAAAAAATTTTAAATATAAAAAGTAAAATAATATAATATTATATTGTTATGTTCTTCGTGATTTAGATATTAGTATACCTAAATAAAAAATATTTTGTATTTAATTCCATATTTAAGCAAAGTTACTTTTTTCGCAAAAAATCTTAAGCCGAAATTTCGTTTTCGAAAATGTTGAAAATCTTTTCGTAGCACACTCTTAGACCTTATAATATACAGCGAAAATAAATATAAATGAGATACGGCATATTTGTTTGAAAATCTGTTAGACGTGAATAAATTATATTAATAATGACAATACGCTTTCTATTCCGACAAATAATTTATAATGAGAAAAATTATGAAAATTACTTTCTGTTGGCGGAATAATTTTGCCGCTGTCAATGATATTCATTTATGCACGTTTTTTGTGAAACCAAAGAATATTTTACAAAAACTTAAATATATAAATATATTTAAAGTTCGGTACGCATATTTTCACTGCATTACTCGTAGTTGTTTTTAACGGATGGTTACTATACGATATCAATAAGCGTATAGTGCGAATAATTCGACGAGTTCGAGTATATTATCGTACGAATTTTACATTCTTCAATTATATTAATTAATCTATTTATATTGCTCTATTAATAATATTCCAATTATTATACAACGAAATAAATATAAAATCAAATAATACATTTTTTTTATAAAATATTATTATATTACGCGCGATTGAGTATATATATTCATTATCCTTTATATACGTCTAGCATTCCTTGAATATAGATCACGTGTCGGTTCCGTTTAACTTAAGCTATATTTTCTAGCGAACAATGAAATAAATATCGACACGCTTTTCATTCGCAATTCCTCACGGTTCGAAGGTCGCTGTTATACGCTAAAAAAAAAGACCAACAGATATACCGGGACGATAATTGTTACCGTTGTAAACGTCTTCGGTAGATGGGAAATTCGGTCTGTTCCTAGCGACCGTTTGTCAAACAACAACGTTTGTTCGCTTCTTTTCCGCGGTATGTCCCGGTAAAGTTTTTATATCGCGTATCATTGTTTCCGATCGGGCGGCACATATTATTCGATTTCCGACGCCGATTGATGGAATTTTTTCCGAAAATAGATTTAACGCGTTTCCGTTATTTAATTTCCGAGCCTTTTTTCCATGTACATTGAATTCTAAATGTATATACGGTTAGAAATCTATCTATCTCCATCAAAAAAAAAATATATATATATACATATACATCAAATATATCACGTCCGTCTCCGTAAGTGAGCAAACAATAGCAGTATTATCGACAAATATTTCACACGACTAAAGGATAAATCTGTATATATATATATATATATATATATATATATATATCGAAATTGTCACGTTACTTTGTTATTGAATATTATGGAACGTTACGTACGAAGCGAACAATATATTAATACAATACTGGAGAATGTATGCTTAACAATACGTGACGTCTAGGTTTATATTATAAAACGCACAATATATATAACGACGGTAGTAAAAATATATGAAATATTATTAACGCAAAGTAGCTAACTATTAATAATTTCCGCGTCGTACTTTAAAATAATTCGGCACTTGTCTCGTATCGTTCGGTCGTTCTTTATATTATCTTCTTCTTGTTTTCGCGAGGTACGGGTTTTTTTTTTATGATTTTTCGTTCGTTTCACGATCCAATAAAAAAATATATCCCATACGACTTCTTTGTCTCGGGTTCGATAACAAATTATTCGTCTCTTCAGTACTCGGAACCACCGAATATCGTGCAATATCAAAAAGGATCAACAATATTGCCGGCGAAATATTCTTTCGTTATTTATCGCAACTCGGTTATCCGATTACTCGATTTGCACATTTCCACGCTGTACGTCATTACGTTGTACTTTAAAGACGACAATGTTGTCTGTATCTTGTTCTCTGTTTAGAATTTGGGTCATCTAGTGAGGGCGCTATGCTTCGTCCGCATTTGATCGGACACATTAGGACCAAACGTATAACGGACGAAAGTTTTTTTGGGCGTTATCCGATCAAAAATGTTTATAAAATGTTAACAGATAACGGAAACAAATTGGCGATATAATCGGAAAGCGTCACTCCGTTTTATGTCGTCGATCAACCATTGTCTACACTACCCGAACCTCTCGAATTAACGTGATCGAAAACGTTCCGACGTCTCTCGTTTTTCCGTTACCAAAGTAGTATGACGGCGACTAATAATATATACGTTCGTCAACGAATGTTCAACGATCGTCTTTTTGTAAATCGACAAAACTTAAACGTTTTCGGTGCGGCGCGACAATTATCAACCGCGTATATGTACAACGACCTCGACATTTTTCTAATCGACCAACCTAAATTAATCTATCCTTTAATTAAGCGCGAGTACCTCTCTGTTCGTTAAAACGTTGACCGTAAACAGATCGACCATAGTGATCGTATGAATTTCGGACGACAAATCATTTGAACCGTTATTAAATTGACAAATTCGTTTTTTAAAAAGTTCGCGAAAAGGTTTGAACGTTTGATATTTTTTCTGATAAGTCGTCTAGTCACTTCGGAGCCAACGTCTGATCGGTATTTCGATACGAACTACGAAATATTAAATATTTATGCCTGTTTTTACGTATAATTTTATAAATTGTCTATTAGTCAAGCGTAGGAAAAATCGTCAACGAATTTGTTTTCGTTTTGATCAATTTTCCAATTTATTACTATGATTTCGAAGTAACGAATTTAATTCAATAACCGACGAGATATTTATTAGACGTTTAAAAACGTCTTCTTTGGATTTAAAAAATGCTTTGGGCAAACATTAAGGGCCCTATTGGCTGGGCATTGCCTTTGTTGAGTTTCCCCTCTCCACCACCTTTCATGATTGCCACGGCACTAGTTGCCCGACAAAGGGTGTAATCCAAGTGTCGAAAAAAGCGAAAAATTAATACTGTAGTTTTAACGGTCGTTTCCTGTTACGTTCTCTTTAACGAACTCACTGTTTAATATTATTCAGTTTCTTCGCTTTCTCCCTTAAAGTTCACTCTCGTGCTCCGTTACTACATTATACTAATCGTGCTCGTATAATTCTCAATAATCCAATAATCGTTTGTCGCCCATTCCATTAATGGTTTCAGTACCCGAGCAATCGCAATCCGTCCTCTATCGTTTCATAGAATCATTCTCCACCGTCTCCCCCAAATTAACACATTCGTCAGATTACTCTCTGTCTGGGTATACTCGTTTGTACAACAGCATCCTATCGCCGTATGAATACACGAAGGCACGCCAATTATCCCTCTGACGTCGACATATTTGCGGCTTATGTCAATATGATTGCGTCGAACGCACGATGTCCAGAAACATCCGTACCGTGGTGGCAAACCACACACGTGCCGTTCCGGACGAACGGAATATCACCAAATCGTAAAAGGTCATGCTAAACCGGCGACTAACTTTAGAAAACAACGGTTGAATCGTCATTGCCCAAGGCACATTGCCTTTTACATAATATTGTAGCAAGTACAATGTGAACTAATACCGCGCCCATTTCGTTACGTTACGATCATCTGTATCGGAAATGTATTACGTAAACTAACGAAGAGCGTTTTAAATTTTCGACGTATGTATATCGGACGTTGGCAAACGCGGAGCACGGACGACACGTCAGACACTGACACGCACGTATTGAAAACGTGTACAATTAAATCGTCCAGTACTTGAAAATTATCGAAAATCCACGAGTCGTAGTATAATCGTAATATTTCGTACATCGTATCATACTTTTGTTTGGTACGTTGTAACAATGGAGCACGGGGAGAATACGATCGCGTTGAAAACACTTTTGTATTCCCGAAATTGATCGATTTCTCTTTTATTAATATCGTTCAAACAACGTTCGTCTATAATTAAATACGACCTGTTTAAAAACAACACCATTTACTATTCAACCATAAAAAGTTACAAGACGCGCTTTAAATAATTTAAATAATCCACAAAAACGGTTTGGAATCCAAATTTAATAACATTTTTGTTGAATTTGAAAGTCGACTGTATTAAATTAAAACTTTTAAACGTGTTTTTTTTTAAATTAATATCCACGGAAATACATATATATATATATAATTTTGTCGAGAAATTACGTTTGAAAAAAATTGATAAAATACTGTGTCATAAATTCATAGTGTACGTTTATATATTTAGTATAACGGTGTACTGATATAAAATATATATTTTAGGAGAAGGAAATAATAAATATTCGTGTCACGTCCTTTAAGAAAGGACCGATATTCGTGTCACAATAAGTCGTAAAGTGCTTACTTTAGAATCTTAAAGTGATACGGTGTGCTGTTAGCTTTGTAATTAAAATTCATAATTAATTTATTAATACAATATCAGTTGTGGAGGTAATATTATTTTTGTGTCTTAGTTAATGGCTGCGGGGACGAAAATTGACGCACCGCTAATATGGTTAACCTGTTTTCCCACCGATATGAAAATATAGTTTATACCACTTAACCGCGAAGCGAATAACGGAAAAAGATATTTATATATTTTTCGAAAGTTAATCGTCTTATGACAATTATTATTAAAACGATAACATTTAATATCGTAAAACGAGAAACGCTATTAGCATTTTAATTTTTAAAGTTTTCGGAATATTTTACGATTTCCGTAGGATCGTGAAATTATAATTATCCGTGGCATATATTTTATGTACAACGGAATATTTATAATCAATATCGTAGGATAGGCACATATATTTGTAGTGTACTTTCAATGTAAAACGTCCATAAATTCAATTGGAATATGATTTTATAATTCGACGGTTTTTGATATTCCGAATAGATACGTTCATATAGACCTATAAACGAATGTTTTTGAAAATAATTTTTAACGAAAATTAAACGATATAAACGAGTTGGTACAAACATTTTAGGATAATCATATATATTGGAACATACACGAATACGTGGATTTTTCGATATTTATTTAAATCGTAGTATGTTATTCAAATAACGTTTATATCGTATTAAGTGTATTTCTTTTCGAATATATGTAATGTTTAATAAATGTTAAATTTTATCGTGTTCCCGTTACCGTTAAACGCAATTTATGTATTTATAATTTCGCTTCTCCGAAATAATATTCAATTACAGAAATCGTAAATTGTCGTAATATGTAAATAATAGGTAACCAACTAAGAGCTGAAAATTTCGTCTATATTTTTTTGAAAGAGAAAATCGTGTAAGAGCATTCACGTGTACGGAGTTTATTACGTAAAATGTATAGTTCGCTTAATTTGCATGTTAAAAGGCCATCCTAGGTCAAATATGTGCATTTTAAACGCCTATATTATTTCGCAAAATATATTGATATAGTATCGTTATAAAAACGAGAAACATCAAAAATACGTTATTGCATATCTTTGCGCGTATCATAAATATTGATATTTTAACGTCGACGAATATGATATTTTTATTGAATTGACTAAAATTAACTTTTAAAATATGTAATAGCGTTTGTATATTATGTTCGTATATTGTGTAACATATTAATGTTATTACATTATTTTTTTTGGAGGAGTTCTCGTGATAATAAATCGAAAAAATGTATTTTTTATACTGTTTTTTTTTCTATCGTCAATCGTTCATTTCTTTTTTGCGCGTTAATATTATGTTTAACGTTACGGGTATTTATATTTCACTCACCCAAATTTACGTTACGTTATACAAAGTTGTATTTTTCATCAAAAGCTAGCGATTATCTGTCAACATATTGAACCAATTTTGTATCAGTGTTCTTTTTTCGTCGATTATTAAATCGTTTAAGGAATATTTTTGAGCATATTTTCCGAAATAGTACCCCTATTCCTCTTATTTAAACATATATATATATATATATATATATATATAAAATGTCGATTTTTAAACAGCAAACGGCTTTTTTCTACAACTATATTATATCTTAAAAAAATAAAATAAACCGACGAAACGCTATTTTATTTAATTTTCGGTATTTTGTGTAATTATAGGTATTGTGGATTACCGAGCCTAAACATTTTTGACAAGCCGAATAAAAGAGAGTAAATTGTCAATACTTTCTCTAGTACTTCTTCGCTTATAGGTGACATTGGTTTAAAATTTCATTAATAAAAAATATCGATCTGACTAAAACTCAAAATGTGTAAATTTTTGTAAATATATAATAAATATATATTCGTTAAGTGCTGGATTTCGCATTATCTTATGATATTGCGATAACCAACACATATTTTAGGAAGAGGGAAGAGCACTACATAACGTATAAGAGCGGAGGTAATCGATCACAAATTGATTATCTTATGTGGAAGAGAGAGAGTGTAAAGCAGGTGAAGGATTGTAAAGTAATTCCCGGGGAGGGGGTAATTACGCAGCATAGACTTATGGTAATGGAGGTGTGATTTAGTGGGAAGAAAAAGAAAAAAAAAAAGAAAATA
>JAIPRN010001377.1:0-47660 GCA_025469175.1 Geopemphigus sp. TES_GeoC_2020 | reverse complement strand
TTTTTAACGAACACGCTATATTATAACGTGTATCGAAGTTTAAAAAATATTTTTAGTTTTCCGTTATTACGGCCTAAAAATACACGTCTCGTGAGAAATTAATTTTTCCTAAAAGGGATTCGGGAGGGGTTATCCTTTTCCCCCCTTCCCCCGTTAATACGCCACTGGCGACGGTGTTTGTTCGTGATGACGTGACGCGGTTAATGTGTAACCGAACGTGGTACGGTAATTGGAAGACGACGGGACGCATTAAAACTATACCGACGACGTTCCGCTAAACGAAATTTCCGACGAAATACCCTGTTGTTCGCCCTCGAGACGGCGACATGTCGGAATCGATTCGCGTGCGGTACGGTTCCTCGGGTTTTCCGAATCGCGTAAACTAATCGTTAACCGTACCGTAAACACGTTTAGTCGACGACGGACAGTTGCGTTTTTGGACTCGAAACGGCGGCACAGATTCTCGACGGTTTTCCGGAAAATCGGAAGGAACAACGTACACGCGTTATCGGCGCTACGTGACAATCGATTAATGAATTAGTAGAGTGTCACTAATCCGGACGGATGTTTGAAAAAGAACGTGGAAAAAGATAAACGTAACTACGAAAAAAGAGAAGATACCGAATAAACGTCGAAGCGATCGATAAGATTTTCTTATATTTTTACGCGCCCCGATCGTTACTTAGGTTTGTTAAAAAAATTTGACCACGCCGTACAAAATCGAATATTGCCATCAAAACGTCAATTTCAATCGTTTTATAAAACTAACTCTGGATACATTTTGAAAAGTTGATTCCGTTTGTTCCGGACAGTGTCCCCGGTACCGTCAAGTCCGGATTAACGAGACCCTACCGTATTACGAATTTACGAGACGGACGTCGAAATCCGTAATGACGGCGACGTTTACACAACATCCAGCGGATCGTTGTCGAATTATCGTGACAACCGATCGTTGGAACACTAGTGTAGCGGCTTAACCATTGTACTCACAAAAACAAACGTTTACATTTAAAACGGGACCGCGGGCGTATTTACGTTCGTTTACGGACCCAAGTTCGTCATCGCGCGCGAAAACCGTGAACTACGGCCATCGCGGTTTTCGTACGTCCCGGGTCGTTCGCGTATTCGCTAGTCACGACGATACGACAGATATGTATCTGTAAAACATAATACACGTACGTATTATGTTTTAAAACGCGAGTCGTAATCTACGATTCAGCGTTTAAGGTTTTGTTCTTGTTTTTGTACCTCGTTAGCCGTCGGAAACGAACAATATTCGTTCCCGGCACGACGATATTTTAAAGTTATATATATGCGTCGGTCGAAGATAACGTTTATTATAAAATATTATAAGTAAGCCGTACGAACTGGCCAAAAACGGTAGAACGTACAACAAAATTATTTCTTAATGTTCGTTAATTATCGCGATTAAAACGAACGGTAGGCTTTCAGGGCGACGTTCAAGCATTTGGGGAAACATTGGCGAGCCGGATAAAAATTGAAATATCGACGAGGCAGATTTAAATACTATTAAACACATACAGATATGTACAAACGTATATGTTTGCGTACGTAAATAAACAGCGGATAATTTTACGAGTAAACGTAATTTCTAAGCACTTGTAATAATATTATTATCGAGACGATTTTCCCGTCACCAATCGAGTTGGTCGTCCGAAAGTTGGCATTTGCTCCAGGCGTATACGCCGCCACGGTCTAAAAAGGCCCGTTCGTCGAAACCGGAACCACGGATCGCCTGACGGACGCCCACGTCCAGCAGCGACGCGGACGGTTCCTTCTTGCCGTTCCGGCAGTTCAGGAACCGCATGTACTCGTCCAGGATCAGGTAACTGTCGCGCATTTTCACGTTGCTCTCGGGCACCATGGATACGTCGACGTCGGCGTGCCGCGACAGGAACCCCTCGAACTGTTCGTCGTCAATGTAGAAACAGCCGGCGTCGCGTAACGCGTCCGCGCCCGTGTTCTCGCCCGCCAACAGCAGACACTGAAACACCTTCCACCGGACCGGCCGCAACCGGTTGATGTGCTCGGCGAAGTTCTCGTTCAAATTGTACACGTTCACCACCGTGTTGATCTTGAACGCGATCTTGTACTGGGCGCACCACTCGCGCACTTTGTACAGCTTGGCCACGTGGTCCGTACGCTGGTTCTGTTGCCGGCCAATCTTCCGGTTCGTGTCATCGTCGAACGAGTCGCACGACACCGCCAGTATGTCCACGTACGCGCCGTACAGCCGCATCCACGACTCCCGAATTAGGCTGCCGTTGCTCACTATCGACACGCTGATGTCGGCCCACTGGAGGTCCATCTTGCAGTACCGTATCAGTTCGCCCATGTACCGTCCACTGTCCTTGATGAACGGCTCGCCGCCGGAAAAGTTTAACTTCTTCATGCCCGCCTCGGCCAGCATGGTCAAGCCGCGCTTCGCCTGGTCCAGGGGCAACACGAACGACGTTTTGGCCGTATGGAAGCAAAATCCGCAACTGTAATTACACTGCCGAGTAAAATGGTAGTTGACGCTTAACGGCACCACCGTCTCCGGTACTCCGTCATCACGGGTCGTCGCGTCGTCATCATCGTGTTCGTCGTCATCGTCGTGTTCGTCGTCATCGTCGTGTTCGTCGTCACCGTTGCCCGGATAAATACCTACCATTGTTCCGAACACTAACTTCATCCATTTGAACACCAATGTCGGGATGGCCTTCAGTGTCCGAAACAACGCGTCCGTCGCGTACTGTCCTAGCGACATCGCCGTCATTTCAGCGACAGGCTGTTCGTGGTTGGCGTCACATTCTGCCGCTTGCATCATACGAGTGTGCGGTTTCCGTGCTGCTACGCGATCAACAACTGTATACGAACCTCCGGTCCATATAAATACGACTACGCCACCGGTTGCGACGATATGTGTTCCACGACTGAACACCACTAATGTGTACGTTTTATGGAACGTTTTGAAACGTCGATTGTCAACTAATTAACTGGGCGGTATTTCGATTTTTATCGACACCCTATATCCCCCCGATTAGCCGATTCGGTTGTTATTGCGCGCCAAAACAACGAATAATGTTTATACAATGTACACACATTGTTCCTTGTATGTTATGTAACGTGTTTAAGGCAGCCTACACACTGAAGAAACCAATTTCATGAAACTAATTACATATTTGCCGTATGAAACTAAAAAGTGTATAGTTTTAACAATGTCGTCTGATGATGAGGATGTGTTTACGTTATATTGGTAGCTTCGTAACGAAAAAAGGAAACGTAGATATTGGATTTTTAGTAAAAGTCCACAAATAATATTTATAAAATAAACAAAGATAATATTGGTCAAAACGTCGATAACGTTTATGTAGATTATTATGTCTATACCAACACTATTCAATTAGTACGATAAATACTATTTATACTTTCTTATACTATTTATTACTTTTTACTATTTTTATACCGTATAATATAATTATTATATTAAAATATAATTTAAACATGTACGTACGAAATTACGATTTAAAATTTTTTAAATTAATTAAAAACCGCCATAACTGACGAAACCTTACTGTTGAAATCAAAATTACAAGTTTCATGAAACCGCGGCTGCGCAACTATGAGCAATTTTTGTTTAATGAAATTCAATGTGCGCGTCTATTTGATTTTTAATTGAATGGTTTCGTGAAATAAAAGTTTCACATTTCATGAAATTGGTTTCTTAAAACTAGTTTCTTCAGTTTGCAGCCCACTTAAGTTATATAACTCGTGGTTTGTTTTTATTTAACCGTCCCGTTTCTTATTTCTGCTTAATACGTATCTTATTTATAATAACATTTTCACGGTATTTGTAATATAATAATGCAGTGTTTGCGGAATATAATGGCGACGTAATATTTACACGCGTACGAAAACCAGAAACAAATAAAGACGACTGTTTGCGGGTTAATATCACGTTGTAGGCGTATTTTCTTTATGGCATTACGACGACGTAATGGTACAAGGAGAGGAGGGGGCGTTTTTCCGAAGACATTTCGAAGTTACGACGACTTTCTCCGTAGATTCGCCCCCCAACCACGGACACGATTCGAGAGAAGTGACTTGGGCGTGCTTAGCACCCCCAGTTTTGAAACGTGTACTACCGAATTTCGCTCGTGTTTATGTATCGATATTGTAGCGGTGCGATTGTTTTTTTTTTTTTTTTTTTTGGAGGGGGAGTGTCGATTAAGTTATGATAAAATAAATTGACGTCTGACCACGAATATAATACCGGGTATTTACTACTCCTTTACCCTAAAACCTTTACCTCCTACGCTAAACAAGTTTATATTATTATTTTATACTTTCTTAGCATAATGAATGAGATCGAGGATTGAATATTAAAAAGAAAACAATTAGAAAATCTCGATTTTCCGACAGATTGAAAAGTTATTCCGCACTTCCTAGGTATTTTCGTCTCAGTCCGCCGCCGCAGGATGTTAATGTTTACACGAACGCTATAGTTTAACCGCGGAATAAATTATTTTATTCTGCGGTATCGAATACGAGTCGTTAAATAAAAGGTGTACAGGATGAGGAGGTGGGGGCAAAGTTTGTTTCGAATTTGTGAGTAATTCACGATCGCGAGATTAAATGAAAAAATAGAAGGGTATCCCCCAGGTACTTTAATTGATACAGCGCTCCTATTCTCCGCACGTTATTTAAAATAAACCACGATATACTCGATATACTCGTATTCGTTGTTCGTTCGTCACGTTCGTATATTTATCGATATAAAATTGATCTTCGTGCTTCCGATAAAATAAAATAAAACCATCCCAAAGTTTGAAACTCAAATTTGTGTCTGTATATCTAAATACCGCATTTTGTATGGAAATTACGATGTTTATCGGTTAGTTTATAGAAACGTCACTTAGTAGTTACACTTTGATTTTACGCGCGTGGAATATATTATCATACAAAACCGCCGTTTGTACGTACGTTGTCCTTGAATTCTGAATCTTACAATTCAATTTCGAATGTAGTATATATTATATTTTAATAATATATACGAATTTTATAATATTTATGACGCGTTTGATCCGTGCGGTAAATAATACGTAACGTTGTAGTTGAACTCGAGTATTCGTTACATATTCGAATTTCGTAGATTTCGATCAATAATATTTACCCATAAAATGTTTACGTTCCATGTGGTATCTGTCTAACGCGGTAAACTATTATCCGTATTAATTTTTGTGTTTTACAATTTGAATGGCGGAGAGGAAAATGGACAACATTACCGTAGAATTCGAGTATACAGTAGGATGGCGGATTTTTGAATTTTGCCGAAAACGTTCCGACGAAGTTATGTAATGACGTTTTTGTATGGTAAATAGACGAGACAGAGACACGGATATTTCGTTAATCCCCGAATACTCCAGCCAATACTCAAAGTATTTGTGGCTTATGACTTATGGCGCTTTATAAGATATTGTATCGAAATAAAAAAGCGCTGTCTACTCGACAGATAACTCGTTGAAACGATAAATAAAGAATAATATGGCGCGGAAAAAATTTGGTGGATCCGCGTCTACGAAAATGTCTAGGAAACGTACGATTTTTGAAAATTAATTAGCGCGAATAAACCGACTTTTAGCCGAATTATTTGATTATTAAATTCGATTTAATTTAATTACGATACTAATTAAAGTTATTCAATTTTAATTATTATCGTAATCAGAATTCAACGTTCGTATACGTTTGACGAAATACACGACAGTCGAATAAACGAATATGTCGCGTGTGATTCGGTTAAACGATATACCGCGTTCAAGTTTTTGAAATCGTTTTTACGCGGACGGTATTTCGTAGAATACACTTTGTTTTAGTCGGCAATTTATATTAAGTTTAATAATTTGTCAATGGCATAAACGAAATTCGTGAGTCACGACTTTTAACCTTTTACGCGTTTACTTATTAATCGTCGTAACGCCCGAAAAGGTTAATAATTGGCTGGTCGTCGGCATAATCGTTTATTCTTATCACGTACGATACACTCACGTATCGCGAAGAATAAAATCGAATTATTTACGAGCCAAAAGAAATTTTCCTTATCGTATATACTGACGTAAAAATTTTAAATTTTATTCGTCGGTAAATTAACGGTAATTATTCCGTATTATTGAACGACGCGTGTAGATAAATATAATCGCTTGTTTTCGTCATTGAACGGATGTTGGCTAGAACGAACGCATCGTTTACCAAATTCATTAATAATTTAATTACGCGCATTTCGCGCTATCTGACCGAAGTAATTTCCCTTGGATTTTTTCATCGTCAATCCATTCGTGTACGAATCAAACGATTGTGAAAGGACCACATAATTACGACTCGTTTATTTCGTTTCCGTCACATTATGTCGGGTCGACGGTTGTTATTAAAGCGTCTGTCAGTTGTTTCAAAATGTACGCCGTAACGAGTACAAAATTACGTTTCGATTTTTCGGAAAATGGCAAAATCAACCTGTATTATAAACGTATATCGATCGACTTCTCGGCGAAAAAAGTACGATCGTACGTGTCATTATTATTAGTTTTAAATTTTTTTTTATACCATTCAAATATTCTCGTAGTCTGTTATAGTTTACGTTTACGTGTCGAAATAGACCATTTTTGTGAAATGAACATCCGATATGAGAAAACAACGTGGTTACAAGACGTAAGTCGTTTTCGCTAAATACGAAAATATTTCGGGTTTTCGACGCGTATCGTCGTGCGATAGAGCACGTGGTGTTTACGAAATATTGCCTATTAACGGCGAGGAAACGAACGAATCGATTAATATTTATTTTTAGCTAAAGTAAAATTCCATCAGAAACCGTCGTCGTTGGGATGTCGTGGGTATTGTTTAACGGGGTATACTAAATATAAATAAATATCCTCGTGTTGCGCGAAATTGCCTACGTACGAAATATCGTCACGGATCAACCAATTAAATGTTTTCGTAAACGTAAACCGTATACGATCCCCTCCCCTTGGCAATCGATAATTTTGAAATGGGAAAAACCGGCCGATGACGAACAATTATTGACATCCGCCATTTTCGTGAACGTGTCGAATACGGCGCGTAAACCGACAAAAGGAGCCGAGGGCGGCTGGATTGAACATTTAATCATTCGTCGACATTATAATGGCGGGCATTCCGCTATCACCGAAAATACGCGTTTTGTTCCATGAACGCCACACAATAATACTAACGACCGTAGTGCGGCTCGCTCACGGTTTCTCTTTTCTTCCAGATGGGTCAACGTTTCATTTCATTGGAGTTCGCCCAATTTACTTATGGATTGGTACACCTGTATTTTATGTTTCTTACTGTAGTTGCTGCTGTAGAATTGTATAGTGCCCGCATACCGCAACACGATAGCCGGCCGTCAATTTGTGTTCATTCTTTGTCTTATTCCGATTCAGAGTATTTTCCATCGAGCCGTTGATCGACGAGTTTTTTTGACGTTTTTCAACATATCCGTCAAGTAAGTGTATGTCACTTCTTGTTCGTCGTTTTGGTAAAACACGTTTTTTAATAAGTCGCCGATCGTTTGGCCATGTCGTCTGTTCGGCGTGTATGCATTATGCCGCCGACTCGTTTTTGGCGGCAATGGCTGTACGCAATAAACAATGACATTTTCGTTTCGTCAATCACGTTTTGGTATTCATATTGACCGTTCGACCGTTTTCATCTACGTTCTTTGCTGGTTCTCAGTTTCAACTTGTTTGATCGGTTTGCGTATGTCGTCTTTAAATTTCATTTAAGATTAAAGACGTTGTCATCGCAGTTTTGTCGTCTGTATGTGCGTGCGTGCGTGCGTTTGTGCACAACTGTATATATATATATTTTATAAAGATTCGTTCGTTATATACCTAATCATGTTTTGGTAAAATATAAATACTTTATTTATTTATACATCGTCTGTATTCCAAAGTACATTGCGTGTTCGATAATTATATTTTAATAGACGCCTATCAGGGTATGTTACTCTATTATATGTTTTTTAATTATGTAAAATGATCAAAAAATTATACCCAAGTGTCTATTTTCAAAATTTGAATTTGTCGAAATTAATTTTGTTTTGTGTACTTAGATAATTAACGATCGTATTTGTTAGCGACAATGTTAACGAATCGTTATGTAATACTACGAATAATGGTAGATGAACGACATGCTGGTTAGCAGTTGGGTTATATGGATCGAGTTGGATGTAACTTAATTTTGTTTATGTTAACCAGTTTCAACGTTAATACATTTATAACTGTACTATAATTATAATTTGTAACGCTTATTTCAATTTTAATTCGTATGACTAATATGTGAAAAGTATAAACCTTGGTAACTTCGATACCCCTGTCAAGTTGATCAAAACATAGTCAGTATATGCATCACTACATTGCGTTCGAATTATCACTTACCTATTAAAGTTAACTATCTTTTTTTTTTGTACCTTTATTTTGTGAACAGAGTTATAAGATTCAGTGAAGTGGATTACATGATTAATATAAACAAATATTTTATATTCGACTTCATCGTTTAATTCTTGGTGCTGTTTATAATATAATAATTTCATAATTTACAATTATTATAATGCTTATTCTTTTACGAGTAAATATTATTGAATTGTTAATATATAATTATTATTAATGTTTAGAGGGAAATTTAAATATAATTTGTTTATTTATGATAAAGTATACTTGTAGTATTTACAAAATGAAAAATATTTTGTCAGATTGAGTTTTTTTTGTTCCACCAAATGAAACTATACAATGATTAAAATGTGTTTCATCCACGCATTAAACAAAATAATGTCTCGCCATTTAGCAACATTAAATATGTGTGATCCATGTCATATATTCTATCATAGGACAATATATTGTACTAAAAGCAAATTATCGATATATTTATATATTTTTTAAATTTATATAATTAATTGAATGCAATTTTTTTTAGAATGAATGATATCGATGAAATTCAAGGTACAGGATCAAGTTCTGAAGCAGAACAAGAAGAGGAATATTCTGTGGAGAAAATTCTAGACAAGCGTAGGAGATCGGGAAAGATAGAATACTATTTAAAATGGAAAGGTTATAAGGATGAAGATAATACCTGGGAACCTGAAGAAAATTTGGATTGTGAAGATTTAATTAAGGAGTTTGAAGAAGACTTGAAACGTACTGAAAGAGAAAAACATTTAAGAGAAAAGGCAGAACGTAGCCGTAAGCGTACTATGTCAAATTCAACTGCTGCAAGTGGTACATCATCAGAAGTAGCTACAGCAGGACCGTCAAAAGAACGCAGGAAGGCCATATCTCCTCCAACCAGACAAAGGAGTGACACAATGGAAGAAGATGCTGATGATGGATTCACTGACAAAGATAGCAGTATTGGTTCTGTAAGTAATACCTTAATTGCTGGTAGGGAACCAGAAAAAATTATTGGTGCTACAGATTCAAGCGGACAGTTAATGTTTTTATTAAAGTGGAAAGATATTGAAGAAGCTGATTTAATTTCAGCTAAAGAAGCTAACATAATGTGTCCTCAAATTGTAATCAAATTCTATGAAGAAAGACTTACATGGCATGCTCCTGAAAACAGAAATGGCATTTAATTATAATAAATATGTACAAGGAAACAAGGGTTTGCACGGGAGCTCTTTTATTAAATATTCATAAACTTTTGTAAATGCGTTTTATTTATTATTTTATGGCAATTTTGTCTTACAATTAAGAATATCAGTTTAGTACATTTTTTTTGGAATTATAAGTATTTAAACATGAAGTAAATTAGAGTTCTCATAACTGTTAAAAAAATTAACGAAATATTGTAATAATAGTTTTAGTAGTAACTTATTAATCATGATAGCTGTCATTATTGGTATGTTATTAGTAAAAATTATTTTGCTTTCTAAACTAAAATACTATGTTCCATTAAATTTACTTAATTTGTATTTATTTGTTTAAATGTTTGAGTTAAACAGTCAAATAATTTTTATGTTTACAATTAAAGTGTTTTTCTACTAAATATTTCAATATTTTTTTACGACCAAGTTGGATCTATAATCTCTTAATTTTAAGTTTATATCCCAAATTTTTCTAATACCGAAGTAACTAAAAGTAATATTTTATTTGATTATTATTCATAAAAAATTATATAAATATTTCAGATTAAAAAATAGTTTGTTTATAAATATTTCTATATAATAATTATGACATCTATGTTTCATTAAATGTGTGTACGATTTGAACAAATATTTAAAATAGTGTTTTACTTCATTTTATAAATACATGTAATGGTAATAGTATGAAATTCAGTAAATATAATATTTCATTGCCAAAGTATACTATTGTCCTTTCTCCTTGATAATATATTATGACTGAGACGTAGCATAATACGGACTTATAAAATCTATTTTGAAAAGAGTTAACGTACAATGTTAATTTCATATCTGGATTATTTGTTAATGTGATTACAGTATATTAATACTGTAATATATATATATATATATACAGTATATATATATTGGTTTTCAAAACCGACAGAATTATGATGTATAATAATTGGAAGACAACCTGGATTGCGAGGCTTAATTTTTGATTATATATTTAATATAATGGCTATTAAAAAGAACGCGTTTGTCCACAAATGAGTGCAAGAGAAACTAATGAGAAAGCGAATAAAATGTTTTTATATTAAAAAATATCGCTAAAGTAATGTCGATCAATTTGAATAAAGCAATTTATGATTTTCCTGTTTTTTAATTTTTTCAGTGTTTTTTTTCAATAGTGATAGAAGCTTGTTTATATGTATAAAGTTAATCGACGAATATTTCTATCCTAATTCATATAATCTACTTTACAATTATAATTTTTTCAAAAAACTGATCTATTGTATTAAGTAATTCATTATTTTATAGTTAAAAGAACTTTAGAAACTTCGGAAACCTTGCAATAATTACCAAAAACATTGCTTCTGGTCAGGTTTCCATATTTACGGTACCGTTTCGAGAATTTTATATAATTGAGTATTTTACATATTTAAATAGTACAATTTCATTATTTTGGGTATTTTTTATTTCAATGTATCATATAATGCGATATTGTTATTAACAAGTGTTGCACGAGTACTGCGCAAAATTCAGGAAAAACAAATCAACATTTGAAAAAGTTTGTTTATACAAATACTTAATATTGTGTGATAAGGATATACAATATATGGAGAATTTCACATAGTACTTAATGATTAAAAAATAAAACTACAATTATTTATTTTTTTTTTTACAAACGATATATATATATATAATATTTGGAATGTATAATTTAATATTTTTAATAGAGTTAGTGATGCATAAGTCAATCAATATTTTGTGGAGTTAAGCATAATATAATTTTGGGTTATATGTAAGTAGTAATGCTAGTAGGAACTTAACTCGTACTGAAAAAAAATTGCATTCCATAATACTAAATTGTTTGGCACAGATTTAATATAATTCAAAAACTTTTATCAATAAAATAATACCTTTACATATTGAGCAAAATTAAATTTTATTTCAGTGAACAAAAAAGTTTTAAAAGAGATCCAAGTTTGGTAAATTTTGAAACCAATAACAATTAGATAATTAATTTGGTTCATTTTATATTTTGGCGTTGAACATACAATATAGAAAAATAAATGATGCCCAAAGAAGCATTTTGGAAAACTATGGGAAGAATGAACCATAATTGCGATATGATGGTTTAAACCGAGAAAATATAAGATGTATGTAGTACATCTTACATTAGTATATAGTATGTATACAGTTTACATACAAATTATTAAATAAACTTAGAAAACAATATTTAATATCTAATTCTATTTCAACATGTATAATGCACGAATAGAATGTTAATGAGAAAATTATAAGCCAAATTAATCCAGAACCAAAAGAAACGAATAGAAGCATGTTCAATTTATTTCAATCTGTACTAAAAAATTAGACTATGATTGTTTTAGTATCAATCATTCAGTTATGAAAAATATGAATTAGGCAAAAGACCTGATAAAAAGTGTATATATATATATATACACATACACACACACACACTAATAATCTCATTTGTTATCTTCGTCACAGATTAATCAATTTTGCTTAGTGCCACTTCCCTTTTTGTGCAAATATGTCAGCACGTAGATTTTGAGCAAAGCATATGCCTAAAATCTGAAATTAAAAAAATAAATAATATTAAAACGCTATTTAGTATTTCTTAATGCGATTATATTTATATATAATATTACATTAATAGCCAATTTTAAATTATTTAAATAATATTCTTGAAACCGTGCAACTAATAATAAATTGTTTTCTTTATTTAAAAACGTGCTACATTACATTTTTGGTTGTTATTTTAAATTAATTTTTTAGTAATTTAAATTTGCTTAAATTAGAGGTACATTTTTTAAAACTATTGTGCGTTAGTATTAAAACAATATACTAATAAAAAGAACATAAATAATACAACTAATTCTGTTATCAACAACATTTCTGTAATAGTAAAAACTAAATTATTATTAAAATAAAAGATATACGTATTATATTATATTTGTTCATTACTAATATCAGAATTAAAGTATTTTTGTATATAAATGTATAGAATAAACTAAATTAATAGCAAAGCCTACATAGTAAAAGAAGGTATTAAATACACTAATATAGATATTTAATTATAGATACAAAATTTAAAATGTTTTTTTTTTATTTGTACAGTAATCAGTTGATAGTTTTTATTTGGTTTAATTTCCCAATTTAATTTCATTATTAATTTTACGGCGACAATCAAATTTACGAACAATCTATATTCTATAAATTGTTAATTACAAAGAAACACAAAAATTCTTAATGCGCTAACTTATTTAGTATTATTGAAAACTAATAAACTTAGTATAAATGTTGTTTATACTAAATAAATAATAAAATATTATATTACGCTTAAATATTACGAAGAAAAATAATATTAACTATATTGTTTTTTCAAGGTTATCCTAATCAAACGAGACTGAAATATTTTGAATTAATCTAACTCACCTTGCAAAAAGCTGATATAAGACACACAGTAGCTATAAAAAGCATATTTCGTTCTAGCCATTCTTCTCCAGATTGCAAACATCCTTTTTCATAAATGATGAGGTCCACTCGTTTTCCGACATCGTCGGTCTAAGTATAATTATACACAAGCATTGACAGAGAAATAAAATAAAAATATGACAGAAATATGTACAAGTGCAAAACAAAACATGCAGGTAAAAAATTCATCACATTACAAAATATTGAAAAATAAAAAGAACATGCTTAATTAAGCAAAAGACAAGACTTGTACCAACTACCTGCAAAATTGTTACAGTCATAACAGTTGTTAAGACGCCAATAAAATTATCTTCAACCCATTCTTCAGCAGCCCGCATGCAACCTCTTTCATATATATTTCTTTCACCAGTTTGCGTTGGTAAATTTAAGCTTGTCCATTTCTCAGCATACTATAAGTGTCATATGGGCAGTGTAAGAAGTTTGTGTTAATAAAAGCTTATTTTTCTTTATTTAATTGGAATATAAATTCAAAATAGTTAATTAAACAACACTGAAGCGTTATACAATTGTTAAGGCTTTCACGTATTAAAATATTATTTTTTGGAAATGTCCAGGTTTAAAATTGTGTATCAATGTTAGTATACAACTGAAAGGATATGGATGTTCCAAAAGGGTAATAAATATTTTATATTTATTTATATTGTTAGCGAAAAATTAGGTTATATTACGTAGGAATATTCAAGTATAAAAATACAACTTACAAATCCTTCTTTTCTGACATCATACCCACACTGTTTGTTTTCTACAATTTCCTACATATAATACGTTATTTTAATGTTTATAAAAATGGAATATGACATATTTATAATGATAACAAATTCAACTTACATTCGGTTTACGTTTACAACAAGAAAATGGTACTCCACATGCCTCTCTACTACCAACCATTTGTGAAGAACAGTTAAAATAATTATTTAAATCCCAATCTTCAGGACCTTTGATTCCACAGCATTGTAACTTTTAATCGAATACATCAATACATTAGATATATTAAATTAAATTTATATTGTTCAAAATAGGTAAGTAATAAACGTGTGAAAATAAAATAAGCTACCCAATCTTCTTGTATCCAGTCAATAAGATTTTGTTGATCAGGGTCTTCTCTGTAATGTACAATAAACGTCTGCAATCCTTCTGTAGCTTGAGATTTAATCTATAATTTATTGATTAACGTAAATATCGAATTTCTCATAATTAAAAAATTATAAATTAAAACAGTTTACTTACAGAATCTTTAAAAACAAACGTTAATACTCCCGCAGTTAATTCTAATACCAATATGACTGCTAACAGAACAGCGTACTAATGAAAAATCGAAAATAAACATTATTTTGATGTAATAAAAATAAAATAAAATTTTTAATAACAGTAATTATAAAATCTTACACTTCCGAGTAAACATGTGTTTTCGCGTAATGCTCCAATGCATCCAGTGAAACCGATTATAAAAGTTATTCCGCCTAAAATTTAAAGTAGATTTTATACAACTATATATTATTAACGTGTTTAACTTACCAATTAAAATTAACGCAAAAGCTGGGTCAAGTGCTAAATGGGTGAGTTTACTCAAATTATTAAACGCATTTTTTTCTGTCCATGCCCAAACTCCTACAGCCATCACTGACAAACCGAACATCTAATATTGTATAAATATAAATTATATTGTAAAAACGAAATATTAAGATTAGTTTTTTATTTTACCCAAAATAGCACGTTAAAGCTGAAAATGATATACTTTAGACAACAACTAACTTCGCTCACTTCTTCTCGTCTATACTTTTGTTGAACAGCCATATTGACCTAGTTTGACTAGATTTTGTAGAATAAAACAAACTAATAAAACAAATATAATAGCTAATATATATATTTATATATATATAATGATTGTTTTGAAAAAATTATAATTACCTCAATTTTATTGACTATTTGGGATGGTAACAAAACCATTAATAATTGAAAGAAATAAACTACTAGAGCCCTAAATTTAAAAATAAATAATTCATTTCCATAATTTTTAACGTATATGTTTAATTAGAATTTTAAAAAAGTTTAGCAAAACAATTTTAAACTCGAACATCGCTATAGGCTGTTAAATGTTGAGCGTTACAGAATAAAATTGAGACCAATTTTTTTTTGAGATAAAACGACATTAGCATTATTATTGAGATTCGTGACTGATTATAAAGAAAAATCAGTTACTCCACTTAACAACGAATTTAATTTTTATTTTGGTAAGCCTGTTACATTAAGTGATAAACACCTTTATAACACACGTGCTAACTAATTTTCTATTGTGTTTGAAAATATTAAAATGATAAAAAACATATTACTTTATTACAAATTACATTTTTGTTTATCATAGTTTACAAGTTTATTTTCAATTTGTTACGATCACTGTTCAAATTTTGTATTTTGGCAATTAAAATTTTTATCTTTACTTTTAACAATATCGATGTGATTAAATAATACGTTAACTTGTATTTGGAGAAAAAAATTAAGGTATTCTTTTTATCGATATATCTGTTTAATATAATGTACTTAATTTTAATTCTATATCTATGGGCATAGGTATTGAACTATTAATGTATTAAAAATAATTATATTGAATACATAACATATATTTTCGTAGTCTACATTTTTAATTATATTCAAGGCCAACAATATCTATGATCAATAAGTTTGAGAAATGTTTGTAAACTGTTAGAATCGTAATATTTATGAACCTATCAAGGAAATATTTTAAAATTATAATATAATATTCAATCGATAATATATTAGATTTCAAACGCAATATTATCTACATCGATATGTATGTGTATCAATAAACGATAAATAACAAAGGTTTCTGATAAAGTTATATTATGTTAAAAAAAATATTTGTCTTTTAACTACTAAAAGTATAACAAATGCTACAAATATTTAAAAATTAAATGTACATTTTTATTACTTAAATATTTTCATTCTAGTAGAATATAGAAAATTTAAAAGCGATTATTGTAAATTTACATAATTATTTTACTTTCATGTAAACCATTGGTTAATGCATCATATTCATAACTATTAACTAGCCTTTTATCATTAAGTTGAAAAGTTCGTCATCAAGTATATGCACTATTTTGATAGTTTCTAAGTAAAAACTAACACACAGTAATATTTTATTAGCGAAAATAAAATGTAATATGAACTTTTAATACCATTATGGATTACTAATTTAATAATCAACCCATATTATATACTTAGTGTAAGTTCAATTGTTATAATACTGTATAAGAATAATTAACAAATATAATATTTAATAACATAAATAGTATAACTATATTTTATAATTTGTGTATGGTATGTGTACCAGAATATCACAATATGCCTTTTATTATTAAAAACTGTGTAGTGATAGAAACATTATTTTGTCTATGACAAAATGTAATACATTGGTTTTGTACATAGCATTTCAAAATCAAATAGTGTACTGTAAAATTTATAGTATATTATAGCCAATCATTATATTATAATTATAAATGGTTATTAATTTTCAATATTAATTAAAATTTTTACATTTTATTTCAGAATTGTTTTCAATTATGTATCGTCCAAATTGTCAACCCACATATCCCCTGAGTGGTCCTTATCTGCAATCAAATCAAATAACAAGCCCTTTTCAACAGCAACAATTTAATCCAAGATTTCATACACCTCTACCATCTACACCACCAGGAAGTTATTATCCATCTCCTCAACAACATCATGATTACCAAAGACCTCCATTTCAAGGTGGTCCTGTACAGCCTCGACCATTTTATCAACCTGCTGTTCAGAGTCAATTACCTAATCAAAATTTTGGAACTCCAAATACTCAATACCCACCTCCATGTGTTCGCCCAGGTTTCAATCAAATGTCCATTCCTTATAGAACAGCTTCACCTATATATAAATCTAACCAAAATTATATTCAACCTCCTCCTCCTCCTCCTCCTCTTCGTTTTAATCAAAATCCTGTTCAAAATTATAATAATTGTCCTCAAGTCCAAAATTATAATCAACCCCCTCCTGTTCAAAATTACAAACAATCTATTTTACCTTCTCAGTCTGTCTGCCCAAATATCAATCCATTTCAGACTACTAGTTCAGGATATGGCCAGACACTAAATATACCATATCAACCTCAAGTACAAAGCCATGAATCAATGAAGCAACCATACAACTTACCAACAGATAAATGTTATCAACAGCAACAATCTTTATTCAATGTGCATAGACATGAATTTAATCCAAGACCACAATTTAATCCTCCTGAACAACAAAGATTTCCCTTTATAAACCAAAATCCTAGATATCAACAACCACAACATGGTAATAATAGAGTTCAATTTAATTCAAGGCAACAATATCGTAATCATCGTCCTACAGGACCTTCTAATTTCTGTAATCAGCCCAATGACAATAATAATGTACATAAAAAAGATAAAATATCTTGTAAAATGGATAATTGTGACTTTGTCGGATATGCCGCTGCTATTAAAGAACATCAAAATTTGCATCATCGATCAGGCCTACATAAAAAAGTATTATATAGTAATAACTCGGATGCTATTAAAAATTGGATAGAAGAAAGAAAAAAGTGAGATATAATACGATATAAAAACATTTCACATTAATTAGTTTATTTATCAAATTAATATTTACAGAAAATGGCCAACCAAAGAAACTATTCGATTAAAATCAGAAGTAGAAATCGAAAAAATTAAGCGAGGTGAACGTATAGGAGATGAAGATTTTCAGAGATTCAATAAAAAAAATAAATTTAATAATTCTGGTAACTATGTATTAATTATAATGTACATACATTTATTTAAAATTATAATTATATGTTCATTTAGGATCCAAACGATTTAATAATAAAAAACGACCAAGGTTTAACAATGAATTTAAAGAACCTGTTGAAGACCCAATTAATGGAAATTTAAAACGTTTTGCTGGAATTGTTGGTAATTTATTTTTATATCATTTTTGTATTATGTTGTAATTTCATACTCTAAATTATATGTACTAACTATACAATTAATTGATTATATTATATAAATTCTATATATTATATCGACTTTAATTCTATTTATGTAGATATTCAAAATGATGGTATTGTAAATAATGATGAAACTAATAAACCAATTGCTCTAAAACTGTTAGAAGAATATACCGAATCTGGTGATAATCAAAGTGATGACGAACCACCTGAAGAAACTGCTATAATTAAAACATTAGTATCACCAGATCACAAAAACTTAACAGAAGACAGTTTTTCATTATGTTCTACTTCAAAAATAGTTGACAAAGAAGTTAATTCCGATTCATTAATTAAAAATGATAGTACATCTATGAATATAGAAGTAAAAATTGAAAGCTGTACTAAAGTGAATGAAGAATGTGAAAAAGTGAACTCTGAAAATGGCCAAAAGCAAAATAGAACTTCAAAAACAGAATTTAAACCATTAATAAAAGTATCTCCTCTGAGGACACCAAGAACTGAAATTGTAGAAAGGAAGGGTGCTCTTTTAGAAGCAGTAAGTTAATAAGTAACCTGTATTGTAATTTAAATTAATATATTTTACTGTTATTAGTTGATGGGAGATTTAATGCGCAGTGAACGCAATGCTATAACTCAGTGTATTTGTTTCATTAGAAAGAACATGCAACGTTTCTGCAAAAATCAAGCCGCATAAGTAATGACATTATTTTTAAAGATTCATCATTTATTATATCGACACATTTTTAAAAAAAAATATATATTTATATATATATTTAATATTTTTACTTTGTATGTGATTAGAAACTAAACATTATTTAACAAGTAAATGTCATGTACATTATTGTTATACATGAAATTATTGACGTATTTCACCTAATAAAGAAAATAAATCCATAATTAAGATTATTAATTAATATTTTGTTTTATTGTTTTAAAAAATTATAGATTCAATGTAATCTTGATATTTATTTCTATCATACCTATAAATTACAAATTATTTCAAAATTAGTTTTGAATTAAAATTTTTTTGCATTTAATGCCACATTGTATATCTAATATACGTTGGTTTTAATTTATCAAAATCTCAAATTATATATACGAAAAAATATTTAACAAATTTTACTATTATTAAATGTAATATATTAGATTTACTTATAATTCAACACAAATATACAATCGTATACAATTTAAAATATAATTATTACACACACACACACACACACATATATATATATAAATCAATAAATAATATCAATAAAAATAATAAATTACATGAGATAATGTAACATGTAATATATATGCAATAAAAGTAATTTTTCTTGATAGATATTATGTACCTTTTGTAACAGTTATATTTTAAATTATAATTAATATTAAAATGTTTAATAAATTTAATATTTTAAAACTTCAATAAATAATTTTCATTTACACATAAGAGATAATTAAGACATTTTAAATGTATGTAAATATATATATATCTGTTGGTTTAACCCTTTATTAAGTAAAGATGTTAATTGACTACCATTTCCTGCTTTGGTTCAGCAAATATTTATTATCTTAATACACATAAAAATTAAATTGACTAGTTAAAGGGTTAAGTACATTATTCTGAAACTTGTTTACTAAATATTTTCATTTACTAAGAAGCATACAGATGTAAATGATTAGCGGGTCATTGTTAATTTTCTTCATTTTTATAATTATTATGTGTCAACATGTGGTTAGTTAAACTGTTCTTCCAAAAAAATACTTTTTCACATAGTTCACATTGAAATGGTTTCTCTCCAGTATGAATTCTTATATGACAATCTAGAACGGAATGCTGAGAAAATGACTTTTGACATATATGACAAATGTATGGTTTTTTTCCAGTATGTGTTCTCATATGTCTTATAAGATATTGTTTCATAGAAAATTGTTTTTGACAATAATCGCAAACAAATTGTTTTTCTCCAGTATGTGTCCTGATATGATTACGAAGTATATCTTTACGACGAAATGATTCATTACAAAGTTCACAATCATATGGCTTCTCACCAGTATGGGTCCTAATATGGGACAAAAGGTGATGTTTTAGCGAAAATAATTTTAAACATATTTCACATTTAAATGGTTTTTCACCCGTGTGTATTCTATAATGAGTATCAAAATGGTATTTACGTGTAAATGATTTACCACAAACCTTACATTTATACTTTTCCATCTTATGGTTTATTATATGAGCGTCAAAGCGATATTTATAGAAAAATGATTTTTTGCAAATTGTACATGTATATGGTTGTTTTGATGTATGACTTCTTATGTGAATATCGAGATTTTGTTTATTTGAAAATAATTGTTGACATAAGTGACATTTATAAGGCTTTTCATTAAATTCCACACTACAAAATGTTTCGAGACATTTTACGTCCGATTCAAATTCTTTAGTGTTATTTGAAATTTGATTATACGGTTGATATGATATAATATTTGATATTGGTGTAAATATATCAGATTCATTGTCACTATTATCTAGGTTATTTTCAGTTTTTAAATTAATCGTGTCTGATTCAATAAATCTATCAATATTATATGTTGCTAATTCTTGACTTAAACTATTAGTATTTATATCATTATCAATATTTAATGATGAAGACTCAGTTTGTTGACACAAATGACATAAACATTGTTTCTCTCCGGTGTATGTTTTCATAGAAAATTGTTTTTGACATTTTACACACGTAAAAAGTTGTTCACCAATATGAGTTCTAACGTGTTTGCTTAATATATCTTTACGAGTAAACGATTCATTACACATATCACAAGTATAAGGCTTTTCACCAGTATGAGTTCTAGTATGGGACAGAAGATGATGTTTCATTGAAAATAATTTTTCACACATATCACATTTATATGGTTTTTCGCCTGTATGTATTCTGTTGTGTATACTAATATGATATTTACGTGTAAATGATTTATCACAAATTTTACACTTATATTTTTGTTTATCAACATTATGAGTTTGAATATGAGCATCATAACGATATTTATATTGAAATAATTTTTGACAAGTCATACATTGGTAAGCATGTTTTATAGAAGATGGACTTTCTGAGTAAGAATTGATATTTTGTTTATTCAAAAATAATTGTCGACTTTTATTAAGGGTATGTTCATTTGACTCGTTATTGCAATTATTAATGATTTCTTCTTTAATTTTATTATGAATATTTGGTGAAATATATTTTTGTTCACTATATGTCTCCAACGGTTGACTGGAAGTACTATTTAATTTGATATTTGTTTCATCAAAAAATATATTGTCAACAACAATATCCGATTCGAGTTTAATTTGTTGAATACTGTGTGTGTCCATTTTTGAAATTTCAGCACAGGCGAGCATATTTCTTTCACAAAGATGGCAACTAAAAAACAAATAATTCTATCGGTTATTTATAATAACAAATAAATTTAACATATATATATAACATATCGTTAGTACTTAGGGTTTATAAAAATGATTAACGTTTTTTATATATGCTTACGTATTCATTACGAACATTTTTTAAATTAATAAAGGCTAAACAAATATAATATATAATATAATTTGAAATGAACTATTTGGAAGCAATTTTTTCTATATAAATTTACTACTACATTTTATTTCTGTTATTTTGTAAGTAGTAAATAAACTCAACTTAAAACTAATATTAATCTCGAAAAAGTTTCGTTTTAAATATCTATAATTTTAAATTATAATACGTATTAATATATATGTACCTAAACAAATACTTGAAATATTAAAAATCAAAATGTGCAATAAAGTTGCCAAATTCACATAAAATTAGAAAATTAGGTGAAAATCAACAATTAGGTAGTGTGTATATCTCAAGTTCTTAAAGTATTCATATGTTGTAACAATAACGATTGATTTACGTTACATAAAACTATTCGGTCTGCTCGGACACGATATAAAAATGCGACGTCGAATGTTAAAATTACATACTATAGAACGAGTGAACGAAACAAAAATCGTATTTTTAATAATACCTATAAACATAGTGTACTTACTTGTGGGTGTTTTGTTCCGAAATTACCTATAATAAACGTGGATGTTATTTTTGAGACATTAGCGCGTACGAATAAAAATCCATAAAACCGATCGGAAATTTATGGAAATAAAATCTTACATAATACGAACAAAACAAATTGGAATTATTAAACAGAGTAACAAAACATCACAAATCATAACAGTATTATCAGGTCTTCACTTTTCATCAACGGTACTACGAAAGATAGAAAATTATATAATACGAGTGGGCGGGTGGGTGGCACTTGCGCTACGCTGGCTGCGTCACAGTTACACATCTGCACTATCACTTATCAATACTTGTGGTAAACATTGACGGAGGGTGCTCGTTCGTGCCTGTAATTTTTTTGGTTACAAGTAATGACATAGGATACTACGCATAATCCTATTGCCGAGCACGCGCGTGTACAACAATGACTGATGTGTAGAGCGATATACATATTTAAATATTATTTACAAAATGTCGCCAGTTTTCGTAAAAACGTGATGTACGTAGGATACCGTTTATGGTTTAAATTAAGCGTCCAATTTACGTTATTATCAAACGTTACGTAAATATTCCTTATTTTAATCCAGATATTAATAATAATACAAATTATACGTAATTACAATAATTTGTTATTATTTTATTATTCGACCGATAGTTTTTCGTTTTTTTGTAGCCATAGTTATCAATTCTTTTTATAACAGAATTATTAGGACAGCGGAATTGTATCCAATTCTTAGGCAAGTTTCTCCCTTAAGCCGTTTGCACCATATTCTTTGCTGCTGACAATACTGGCGTTTCACTGATTGTACGAGTTTTTCTATCTTCGAGAATCTTTGTTGGTTGAATATTGGTAAAATGTGTCGCGCATTCTGATTCTTTTTTAAACGAACAGTTTTTCTTCGAAAAAACTCAATCGGTTCATTTTCCAACTTGGTGGAGGAGGGAGAGGGTGTAATTTTTTAGTGATGTGTCAATAGCAAAGTTTTCATGCTTAAGTCCGAGCGCATTTCTTTACTTATCACGCATCAAGGAATAGGATTTTCATTCTTTTCTGGGTTAGGTTTAATCACGAAGCCAAATTTTAAATAACTCTTTGTACTTACGATTAGATTATGGTTTTTATTGTTTTAAACGTGTCGCTGAAAGTAAATGATTCATCCCCGCACGTAAAAAGTGTCTTTATAATTAAATTTAAAGTTATTTAAATTTAAATTTAAAATGTTCGGGCTAAACAGCATATACGACCATAGTAGATTGTCCCACGGATAATAATTGATATTCAACCAGTACGCTGTTGTAAATTGTTATCCCTAACTAAACGTTTATAATTCTACGTATTTCTACGATTATTTTTCCGTAGCGTAATGAAATAATATTCTTTGGTCGAGTTATTCCCCCAAACGTATGAAAAGTGAATTATTTTAAAAAAACTAATTTTTGAACACGCTGCGTTGCCTTTGCGTGTAACAACTCCGGTTGGAAACCACTAGCTAACCTAGGCAATTGGTAATGTTCTCGCGTAACGATTTTTTTCAATTTAGGTCCCACCACGAAACGTATGTATTTCACGTTAAAAAACATTCCATCGGACACGGTTGTTTAAATTCTTGAAAATAAAAAATAAATTTACGTTTCTATAATATTTTGACGATTGAAAACAATAAGTTTGCGTAGCATAATTTACGCCACATGTTTTGAGTGATGTAATGTTATGAACTAGACATTAAGTATCTACTGGTTACTACACACCGTCGTATTAATATTTTATTAATTCACAAAATATCGTGCACACGTAGTGTTGTTAGTGTTTTTTCTTCAATAACTATCCGTTTGAGCGTAATATTCGATTTTTAGAATAGCGAGCTCGTTGCTGAGTCTTTACATTTTTTCGATGGGAGAAAGAAAACCATAAATTAATACAAAACAATTTTATGAAACTTACTTCTCTAAGTTCGTCTCATATTATAAATATCGGCAAAGTCGTATTAAATTTAAAACTTTAAATAATATCTCTCATTACTCCTCGCCATCCACTCGCTCTTTGATGACGTACGTGGACCACAGTCTGGTTTATATTATAATCACCATTAGGTCATTAGACCAGATGACCTAATTTGTACTATATCAAGTGGTAAGTATTAGTGCAAAAACCTATATATCCCGATCAGGCCATCGATAAAATAATATATCAAAGGCATTTTATGATATCTGTCGCATTTTATAAGGTACGACAATTGGCAATAATGCTTATGTAATTGTGTTTCATTTTGTATACAAAGTAATACGTTTGTAATTTAAAAATAACTACGTGTTTGCTACGTGAAACTCGGTAAAACTTAAAAGTTTTTTAGAGTCGTTTTTTTTATAAAAGACGATAACGTGATCACTAAATGTTTGTTTTTACAGCTAGTACTGTAAAAACAAATTCCCCTCTTTATAAACCTATTAAACCTGACTTTCCATCTGTTCGAAATTTATATTGTTTACCCACGTACAGAATAGTTAAAATACGTTTAAAAATTTAATCATCGACTCTGTCTATTACAAACACTGAACAGTTGATCAATTATTTTTACTTACAGGTTTTAAACGTAAAAGTATTAAAAATTAAAATATCGAGTAAAGTTCTATAGATATTTATGTCTTTAAATGAATCGTAGTTGTATTTATAACTATTTAAAATTTTGTCGGGATAAAAAATTGAAACGAAATGTAAAATAATATTATAAACACATAATTACGATTATCTTATATTCATAACTCGCAAACCCATGTATGTATTAAATTTATTAAAATTGATATAACTTGAAACTGTTAAAACAAACGAAAAAGCAATTACATGTTTTCGATTTTGAAAATTAATTTTTAATTTTTTAAAATTGTTTTATGATTAAGTCGAGATAACGGATTAAACTAATAAATTATTCTTTTGTCATTAGTTTGAAAAATTGATAACTACATACCATTTTAAAGGTATTAAACTTAAATAAAAAACTAATATATATATATATATTATAAAAAAATTAACTTTGAACATTATTATGGATTATCTACTATTTTCATACTTGTCCATAAGTATATGGATAATACATTAATGTATATAGATAGTCTTTATTATTGTTGCTGTCGACACAGAATTTATTAAACAAAATTCAAAATATCCGAAAAACAGAAAACGAATATATACATTTATGAGTAGTTATTACTATCTATTATTGTATTCTATATAACTGTAGATAACCATCGATCAAAATATAAACATTAATAATTAATACACGTATAGATAATTATTAAAATTGAACCATAGTAATTCACAATATTTTTTATTAAATTTTTTTCTAAAAAAAATATTGTGTACGTTTTTAAAAATCATTGCTTCAAATGCCTACAATATAATGTATATATTTATATTGTATCATTATTCATTTTTAACAAATGCTTAGTTACGAATACGACTGAAATACCATTTTTTTTCCCAGGTGTAAAATCAGCAGTGGGGAGGGACCGCTGGTCACAATACTGTCTCCCCAACTCAAATACCACTATCATATAATCATAAAACAGTATGGTGAAAAATTCAAAAGTTTATTTTTAAAGTCATTGATATTAATTGCATTTTATTATAGAAAATATCCCCATTTTTTTATGGGAATAATACAGTTTAGACATTTGTTTTTTTAGTATTTTCAAATGTTTTTTATTCTTTTCTTAAATCCATCGGTTGTACCTACATCGATAATTGCTTCTTCCTCGTTTTCTTCTTTATTAAAATTAAAAACTATTTAATTTTAATGCTGTAATACAAATTTGTATAAATATTAAAATATTTAAGTGTTTGGGATTTTTAAATAATTGTGTGCCCCAAAAAATGTTTTTCGAAAAAAAATATATCGTAAAACTAAAAAGTATTCAGCAGAAATAATTTTCAAACGGGTAATGTTTAAATATATGACGTTTATGATAATAGCATACACCCTTCGTCGTGAACTATTTAGGTCATTGGATTACGTACAATAGTAATGTCTGCGTTAAAAAATGTAAATTATTTTATATTAAAATTAGATAAACGGTTTAAATTGATTCGTTAATTTTTATTGAATAGTGTACAATTAAAAAGAAAATTAAACGAAATAAAATATAATAATTAATTTTCTTATTAGAACCGCTATAAATGGTATAATGACAATTGACATATAGACCTCAAATTAAAATATTTTCACTGTAGTATAAGAACGTCGATGAGATCTATATGTCATTTATTATACGATACAAAATCGACTTGCTTTATTTTTTAAACCAATAATTGATATATTCGTTTTAATCATTATATAAGCTATGGAATTATTGTAATATGAATTATCAAATGTAATATATTTCACTGTAGACAGGAGTAATATCGATTTTTGTACTATACATATATCTTATATACATGGTGTCACGTATTAATGTTTTTTTGACTATTTTTGTTTTTGTACTTTTATATTAATATTACTGTTCGCTAGATGATTTATATATTATTTCCAATATGATAATTTTGATACGTGAAATTTCCTCTTATTTAATATCACGTTTTGACAATTGATTAGTCGACTTAACTGTATTTTATACCAATAAATGTTAACCTTTATAAGAATATAGGTAATTTCATTACTGGCTTAACAATGTATTATGTATATTATATACCCTGTATGCGCCAGGGTACAACGGTGATCAGTCGATTTGTATTATTTAAAATTAATATTCGTTTGTACATAAATTATGTTTTTTGAAAGGAATCTCTACTCCGTAATAATTCAACTAGAGACATCTTGTTTTTTTGTAATGACGAAATTTTAGCTTATATAATTAAGAAGTTGGAACGTTTAAATTTTACGTCAATTATTTATTTATTTTTATTTTATATATATATTCAAAGTATTAAACGAATTAAAAACTTGTGTACAGATACGAAATGGAAAATTATCCAACATTAGAACTAATTATATATTGAAGAAGTATAGTATTTTCAGAAATATTGTACGGCAAATTAATTTACTGTGGTATAGTCATACACACGATTAATAAAAATTTAACCCTGACATTAATGTATATATAGAAATAGATCTTGATATAATTATTATTATTTTAATCGTTCGAATATTATGATGAAATGAATTACATATAGCAAATTATCTCGTTCATTACTAATTGTAAGTTATTTTTGAAGGGATAACCTTGAGGTTTACGATAAGAACTAAAATAAAAAAAAGTGTGTTTACGATTAACGTGGCCAATAAAATTTGTGTAATACCTATTTTACTTACATTTAGTCAATCGAGTAAAGGTAATTCGACAAATTGAAAATTTTAATTTATAATTGTAAAATAATAAAATTATGTTTTTAACATTTTTTCCTATAAAAATTTGCAGTCGTAGTCATAGATATATTTATCTATGTAATTTTTCGTTATTGTTAATTAAAACGAATTGTTATTACGTCAATAACTGATTCACAACTAAATAATATATAAATATAGTAAATAAGTAATGGAAGAATAACAGATAGCTTAAGTGCCTATATCAAAAGTAATCAAACGAACATTTTTAGTTCGGTAATAAAATGATTATTTTATTAATTCCTATAATTTTTCACTAAGTCAATGGGCCATATTTTGTTAAAATAATATAAAGAATAAGGTAATTTAAGTAGAACAAAAATCTTATCGTAATGTACACAATATAATATTAGTTACGCGTATGTCATTAAGCAATCTACTATATATGATTTGAGTTTTATAGATTACTCATTCAGTAAGAAATTAATTATTAGTTATTAAATTTAAGTTAATTGTTGTTTACACTATATGAAGTTGATAAGATTAATATGTGTATCATGACCAATTGATTTTTTGTTGAATAAAATCAACGAACAATAATTATTCAAAATTACGACGGCTCAATAAAAAAATGTCCATATGAAAATCGAAGTATAATATCAACGGTGAATATAACGGTCGTTTTATCGGAAATGCCACGCTTAATTTCGTTATAAATTTTAAAGATACGTTTTTTAAAACTTCTTCCTTCAAAAGTAAAAATTGAATACCTATATATTTATGTTTCGGTTATTATATAGTAAATACATCGAGTAGATATAAAAATACAAATTTAAAATCGCGTAATTTTAAAAAGTTAAAACGTCGAAGACGCGTACAATTTTGTCCGGAAAAACATACATTTTAAACATAAGACCTACGCGTATTTCCAAACGTCGAAATATTTTCCAAGTAATACATAAACGGAACAAAAATGTGTTTTCATATTCGTACACTGCAAAGAAAAAAAAACCGTCGAAAAAATATCGCGAACGCTGCAACGTTTGGTAACCAAGCGTTCGTCCGTTTTATAAACTTGAAACGTAACGAAAATGCGATTTCGTCGTATTTAGGAATTGACCACGAACGTTTTATTACCAGCGCGAACGCTGAAACGTTAAAAAATTGTCGATGACCTTTCAGTTATTTTTGAAAGTATTTCGATACGCCGTTAATATCGACTCGTCCGCGATTTTCCCAAAATTCCAACGCGTCCGTGTATATGCCTACGCCCGTCGTTTTACTAAAATAAAAGGACAATTCCGGTATTCGTACGTACGAGTCGACCGGCATTTACACTGATGCGTGCGGTACATACAAACAACGGTAAATACGTCGTTTTTAAATAGTACGACTTAATGCGCTAGTAACGAACGCGACAAGCGGGGCACGTTGGACACCATATGTTAGGCTTTTACGCGAAGTGCCACGTCGAATATTCATTATCGGGTCACACGTATTTCCACCCTCTTGACGACACCACGTCATCGAAATGTGTGCGTCGTCGGAAATACGAGTCGTAGCCCATAAAAAACAACATTTTTAATTATTACGTTCGCGTAATCGACGATAAAAGGTCGTCAAATTATAACTAATAATAGATACGCGGATTGATTTTATCGTCGTCGAACTACTCGATACGGCGCGCTATAAACGAAGTTCAAAAAATGTCGTCTACGTCGGCCGATTATCGCGATAACGACAACCACCGACTCGCCGTTTTCGAAAAGGCTGCTTGCGGGGCCGTTCGTCGTCGACGGGGCGACGATAGGAACGCGCGGCGCGTCGGCGTACACCCGACTTACTTCCCTCGCCAAATGGGTGGCGCGAATAACTCGTACGGCCGCTACTGGCGGCAGCACAGGCGGCGCGCGAACGAAAACCGTATCGCCGCCGCCATCCGTCCGAAATTCGTATCGCGCGCCTATTATTATTGTCGTATAGAGGGATCCGCCGCCGTCGGGATCGTCGTTGCCGGGCTTCGTGAATTATCGGGGCAATAGTACAGCAACACCAGCGCGGTCGTCGTGGATATTATTCACGAGAGTCGCGACGGTATTTTTTTGTTTCGTGCGCCGTGAATTCCGTTTCGTCCGCGATCTTGTCGTTTTCCCCGTTCCGTTCTACGCATTGTCCCCCGGACGACGTTGCACGGTGCTGATATATTCGTCTTTCGTTCCGGAAGTATTCCTCCCCGTCCGGACGAACAACAATTCGAAAATCGTTCGCTATCCCTCCTTTTCTCGCCTAGCGGTATTTGGCGCGTACGCGCAGCTCGCCCCAGTGTCGTCGATCTCGCGTCATTGTATCCCGCGCTACGCTGCCCGAAGGGAAAACAGGTACCATCGTCGTGTGATGAACAACGTCGTTCGTTATCGGTAAGTGCCCACCCCGAATTCGTTAACGGATGATCGCCCGCGAACCGCCATCGTCGTTGTTGCCGTGTGTCGCGGGTCAGCCGGCCGGCCGGCTTACGTACACGTGATACTGCCCGGAGGTTCGGTAGAGGACCTACAAGTGTGCGGTGTTCAGCCGCACCGGTACGGACTTCCGACGATAACCTTGAACACGTGTTGTCGTCGCGCCCCCGAAATTTAACAACGTCGAATCGAGCGTTTAACGATATTTATATATACACATAATAATAACGATAAAAACTTCTTTTTCAAATACTCTCGTCGTCCCTTCCACTTCCCACCAACCGGGGATAATGAAATTCCGTCGTTCGCCGCCGTCGAATATTATACATGTATATCGGAGTGTTTCTCCCTCTTTGCTAACCACCCTGCGCGTACATGTCGTGTTCTCGCTATTTTCCAGATTTTGCGTTTCGCGACGTACTTCGTCCACCTCGTCGACATTCGAGAACCGCGTGATGGTCGTCTAATATGTCGCCGAACGTCTAACGGTCGTCGCGTCCATTATGACGTATTACGATTTTCGATAATGTAACGCCGTTAATCGTTTTCGACAATAAATATACACCACGAGGGAATGATCGACAACACGCGTGCTAAACCCTCGTGGTTTAACCTTTTTCATTCGTGTTACGTGTTCGTACGCTGCTCCCCATGTGTAATAGTTTGTGCGTATACTCGACTGTAACGCGCATTAGGTAGGCGCGGTAAACCGATCGTTGTTCACCTTATACGTTTCGAATAACGTCAACGGGACACCGTCCGTCTCCACCATTCCGTGCGGCGCAGCACATATCTGAAGTACTCATTTTGAAGTACGTAGGTACGCCACTTGTGTGTTGTGTACATTGCCGCCGTGTTTACGTTATGTCCTATCTGAAAATCGTTTTTTTCATACAATCCACGCGGAACTGTTATAAAATTTGAACGCGCCAACGTAATAGAACGTGGTTAGGTGGAAGAGGGGGGAGTGGAGTAGCGTAACTATCACGCGATCATGACGGACCGCGAAAAATAATAGTTCAGTCGTATTCTTCCGATTCATAACAACGACTCCGTCGTATAATTAATATTTCGATTATTATTAATAATTTATATTCAGTTACACGACTGCTTTATTAGTTTGAACATCTATTACATTTCCATATATTACGGTTTCGTCTGGGTAATTAAAAATAGACTGTAAATATGAATTTTTTTTCCGAATTTTACTTATATCGTTTCTCTTCTAAAACGTACCCATTTTCGTCCGATTCTTCATATTTATGTTATATATATTTAATGGTTTTATGTATCTCATTAAAGAATGAGTTTGAATAATTTTAATCAACGACAGTACTGTACAATTTTAAATAAAGGTGGCACAAAATATTGTAACTACCACGATTTTATAACACCTTCAAATTTTATAAGTTTTAAAGTATAGATATACGTATAATATATTTTTTTAATTATTATAAGTATAATCGAATCAAAATATACGATTAATTATTTTATATTCCTTGGATCATACTCGTAACTAACTTTTTGTCATTTAGTTTTTAAAATGTATTACTAGGTATTTATTACAGATACTTTGTTTTGGAAGTATTGGACTAAAGATAAAAAGTAAAATATACAATATATTTTATTAAAAAAAAATAAAAAACAATCGAGGAATATTAGAGATCATTATTTTAATGAAATATGGCTGAAAATATATAATATACAATTTATAGATATAATAATTAATAATCGATAATTTAATTTTTTTTTTTTTTTTTTTAGAATATTGTTAAACATGTAGAAATGTTTACGTCAATAATTGATCTATATATTTAAAAAGAAATAATTGATTACATACTATATCAATCATTATTCGTTTCAAAAAGAAAAAATTATAAAAATTGTTTTATTTATTTATTATTTAAATAAGATAAAATGAAATAAATTTTTACTTGTTTATTCTGATAATATATTCTAAATTAATAGGCATAAAAATATTGGTATATATCGCTAATGACTAATTTTATCAAATTATTATTAAGTTTTGTAACTTGATCAAAAATAGTTTTATTAAAATTAATTTACTTATATATATTTTTTTTTAAAATCCAAATATTGAATTATTATATTTTCATTAAAACGATTAAAAATAAAAAACAAAATCAATTAAATATTTTGTGTTGATTCAACGTAGTATGAATTTAATTTATAGTTGATATAGTTGACATATTAGATTAATTAAGAAAACAGTAAACGGTTGCAACTTCCAAATATAATTATAATTTTAGAAATTTTACTTTAAGTTATTTGTTATCTATTTAAATAATTCAAAAACAAACTTATTTGCGGAAAAATTAAAAATTACAAAATTAATAATCATATTTACTTAAATATTTTGTGAGTAGTTTAAGAGTTCAAGATGTAAGAAATACACTTGGAATTAAGTATAATATACAGACAGGAAATAGTTTAATATTGGTACTCTACTCCTATATAATAGATTGTTTTTTTACTATTAAATACGTAATTAAATTGAATTTAAATTATTTTAACGAATTAAAATTTCTCTTGTCATTTTTACGTCAAAAGTATATAAGTTTGTATGGGACTTTGAATAGATAAATGTAATATAAAATAATATATATATTTACAGCTACTAAATTTTTAAATTATGGACGATTCTGGAGAAGTTACTCACATTGGGACAACACCTTATAGAAAACAACCATATCGAAAAATTGTATGGCGCAATGTTATTCTGTTTAGTTACCTTCATTTGGCCGCTTTGTATGGTGTGTTACTAATTTTTACCTCTGCCAAAATTGCCACAACTATTTTTGGTATGTTCAACATTCTAAATAATATTTATATAATCTTATTGTTTTCTAATATTTTTGTTTAAATTTAGCAATTTTTATGTATCAAGTATCTTCACTTGGCATTACTGCTGGAGCTCATAGACTTTGGTCACATCGGGCATATAAAGCCAAGTGGCCATTACGTGTGATATTAATTATATTCAATACGATAGCATTTCAGGTATTTTTATTATTATAAATAGGTATAGCCATAGAAATTTGGTTTAAACCAGTTATATTCGTTTAAAATTCTTTTAGTCATCAGTTAACTAAATTATGTTACAAATATTTCTTGGATGATAATAAAATTAAAATATTTTTATTTCTTCAAAATTAGAATTCTAAGAAATTTTGTATATTATTTAAAATTGACATATTATGTATCAATTATTTATAATTTTTGTTTTATTCGTTTTTCACCCATAAAATTCATAATTAAGATTATTAATACCAATAAGTAATTATCATTTTTAATTAGATATTAAGTATGTCCTTACCTTTATATGTTTTATAAGTATTTACCACTTATTTATGTAAATTATATTTATTTAGTACCAAATAATTTTTTGTATGATTTGATTAAATGAGATTAATTATTATAATTATTTTTTTAATTAAGGTTGAAAGTTTTAAGTATTTAGGGTCCTTTATAAAAAAAAACAGGGGTTTTAACGAGGATGTGAAACAGGATTAGGTAGATCAAGAGAAGCATCTGGTATCTTGTGTGATATGGGAATTCCAATGATGCTGAATGGTAAATTCTATAAGAGTGTAGCGATATGAACTATGTTGTACAGTTCAGAGTATTAGGCGGCGGACAAGAAAATAGAGCACAGAACGAGTGTAGCCGAAATGAGAATGCTTAGATGGACGAGTGTGGTGATAAGAGAAGATAGGATAAGAAATTACTACGCAAGAGAAAGCATAGGAGTAATGTCGATTGTAGATAAGATGAGGGGGAATAGACTTAGATGGTTTGGTCATGTTATGCGAAGAGAAGATTTGGAAGCAGTAAAAACGGTTATGGGATTGAGCATTGAAGAAAGATAGGAAGACCAAAAAAGTTATTGATTATGATATGAGGACTGCTGGTATGTGCATAAATTATGTGGGAGATCAGGTCAATTGGAGGTTGAGGACCAAGGTGGCTGACTCTTTTTTTTTAATTATAAATCGGCAATACCCACACTGGCCTGGAATGCCTGAAGGCAGTATTTCGGACCAGTGAGTCGTCATCTTTTATTGAAAATACAAATTTTTACAAAATTGGATTTACAATTCGATCATCTTTAATGAGAAAGGCGAGCTATCTCCATGTTTTTACTTCGCCCCCTTGTACATTAATTCTAATTAATAATAGTTCTTAAAAACTATTGTGTGAATGGCGCGCGGTGACAAGACAATCTCCTGCCACGAGGCAGCCATTTACATCTTCCTTTACGAAAAATAAAAAGAATTAAAAATAATCTTTTCGTCCCCGATTTAGTGGCCTAGCTGCTACCTCCTCCTGTGGCTATGACGGCGTGACGGAGTTGTCACGCCAAGAGCCTGCCTCTGCCATTTGGCAACTTCCTTTGCCATCATCACTGACTCAGTGAAGGGTGGCTGACCCTAAATTGCTGGGAAAAAGGCGAGGAAAAAGAAAAATTATTTTAATTATTTCTGCCATTTTACAAAACAATATATTTCATTATAATAATTTAAGTTTTGATAATTTTTAAAAAATCTTTAGATATAATAAATATTATTGGGTTTGTAATAAAATTATTAATTTATTGTAAATAAATTAATTTTAGTGGTTTTTGTTCAATCTTAATTTTTAATATTTTTTTTAATTAAGTGTATATTTATTAAATAAAAATATATTTCCTTATTTTATAAGCATTTTATATAATAAGCATATATATATGGAGTAAAACATCAACTGGATTTTAAACAAAAGATTTTGTAATATAGGTGTTTTATTACAAAATCTTAATGTTATGTGTTAAATATTATGTTTATATGTTTTTGGTTTAAATATCCTTAAAATTTGTTATAAATTATTTATTTATCCCATGTATGCTAGTTAATAAGATATCAGATGTACTTATTTAAATTTGAAATATAAAGAAAAAAAAATTCAATCTTTAATTCGTTTATTTTAGACTTATTTTATGTCGGTGAAAGTGCTCGTCTTTAACAGATTAGGCACAGAATATGGACTATTTAAAAATAAGTATGTCCTTAAAAATTTTTAGTAATGTGAATGAATTAGAGCCAATAGCTAACCTCTAAATTACAAGTGTATAAAACGTCATACGCATTTATTTTATTACTTGTACACAAAATCATTAATTATTATTATTGTTTTTGTATTATATTTTCACATATATCTGCTTTTAAAATATAACTTTATTAATATTAAAATAGAAATGTTTGCTTTTGTTATGAATTACTTGTATTAATATAAATTTTATGTATAATACGCTTATTATAGTTGTTAGTGTTGTTTCTAATGATATTTTTGAACGATTTAAACATTCTTTTTGACAATAATAATAAAAAATTTAAATTTTATGATCTTTAGTAATTTTTCATAATTGTTTAAAATTCAATCATTTTAATTTTAAATTAAAAATGTTTCCTGTTATTCACTGTTCAAACCATTTTTTTAAAACTTCTAAATAACTACGAATTTAAGTTTAATTTACATTTTAAAAATATTAAAGTTATAAAAATGTTTAGAAATAAAGTTACATATTATTTACTATACCTATAGATTATTATCAGTTACGACATAATCATTTAAATATATTCAATACGTAATAATTTTATTAAAATTATTAAAATGTATATAATGATATGTAACTTTCTAATATAAACTGTCATTTATTTTATTTGAGAATTGGGAAATTGAAATTTTTCGAAACAAATCGTTACAAAAAGATACATATTAATCGCCAAATATATAATTTAAAAAGATTATATAATGTGTTAGATTAATTACATTTATTTCTTTAGTTTATAATAGTTTTGTAGTTAATTACATTTGTTTGTTGCTTATACAAATTTATATTTCTAGAATATGTTATCTTTTATCATACAACTTGATTATTTTATTATTATTTATAAAATTATCTGTAGTTTCACATAATATATTTCAATAAGATATATATGAATGATTAATTTCTGTTTGTAATTCTAGAGATATATTATTATGTTGTAGAATCATGTGTATGAATGGGCCCGTGATCATAGACTACATCACAAGTACAGTGAAACAAACGCGGACCCACATAATGCAAATAGAGGATTTTTCTTCTCACATGTTGGTTGGTTGTTGTGCAAAAAACATCCGGAAATTATGGAAAAGGGACGTGGTATTGATATGAGTGATTTACTGACTGATCCAATTGTAGTCTTCCAAAAAAAGTAATATTTCTATTATAATTGAATGGCTGTTTGATTGTTGACGCTATTCTAATTAATTTTTTGTTATAGGTATTACAAGATATTGATGCCACTCTTATGCTTCATATTACCTACAATATTACCTGTGTATTGTTGGAGAGAAAGCTGGGCTAATTCTTGGTTTGTAGCAACCATGTTTCGTTATACTTTTTCACTAAATGTCACATGGTTAGTGAATAGTGCTGCACATATGTGGGGCGGAAGACCATACGATAGGTAAAATTAATATGACTGTGCTGTCGCTGTAATAATTGAAACGATACGGAGTTGTTTATAATGTAATCATTTATTTGCATTAGATTTATTAATCCGGCAGAAAATCTAGCTGTAGCTTTGTTAGCAATGGGAGAGGGTTGGCACAACTATCATCACGTCTTCCCATGGGATTATAAAGCGGCGGAATTGGGTGATTATAAACTCAATATCACTACCGCATTTATTGATTTCTTTGCCAAAATTGGATGGGCATACGACTTGAAGACTGTATCGGTGGAAACTGTACGTAAACGTGTGGAACGTACGGGTGTAAATGGTCAAATGACTAACCAGAACTCGTCGTGGGGTTGGGATGACAAGGACTTGACAGATGTAGATCGCGAAACAGCCACTATTATAAACAAGCAAGGATGAATAATTGAACCAAATAATGTACTTTTAAGTCACATTATTTGTCAGTGACTGTATTCTAAGTACTGTGCCACTGTATTCATTTTTACTTACGCATATATATATATATATATGTATATGTATATGTATATATAACATATATGTTTACCACAGTTAAAGTTAATTTATTTATGTAGAATATTGTTTGTATTTTTTATAATCGTAACATTTCATTTTACTGATCAAAATTTGATTGATTTAACAAATTCATAAATTATCCAACGCTTGTTTGTATGTGTATGTATATATATATAGCAGTTTATTATATTATTATACAATATTTTGTTGTTGTACTTAATTACAATTAAAAGACTTAATTATCATGGTTCTGTGATGTAATATAATGTATGTATAAAATATATGTATACTATATAATTAAATTCTTAAAAAGATGTCATATCTGTGTTGTCTTCATCTATCTAATTGCCAATATAGTGAAGTCACGCCATGCGAAAATTAAATTACAGTACTTAAACGCCATTTAGAGTTAAATACCTATTATTTAATTTGGAGAGAAAGAAGTTACAGCTTTTTAAAAACGACTATAATTTGTTTCTATTCATCTATTTTTGTTTGTAATATATGAACATTAATGTTTATATTTTGATGTGGTTAACGAATAATTAAAACTGTAATTTTACATTGAAAATTTGAAATTATAAATATTATATTAAATTATAAATATATGCCAATGTTCTAACTATGGTTATGATTAACTTGTCATAAACTCGTATTCAGCTTATTCAGACATTTTATTATAATTTAATAATATTAATCTGTCATCTAACAATGTGACAGCATTTTAATTCAATTTTTCTATTTTAAATTTATTATTTTCTAAATTTACAAAATTCATTAATATGCAATATTACCCACTGTTGTAACTTAAATTTCAAAACAAATCTAAAAGAAATTTTGTTTAATGATTCAGTAAATAGTTTTAACTTAGAAGTAATCAAATAAAGTAAATATTAAAATATAAATTATTAATGGGTAATTGAAGTTAAAATATATTTATAATAAATTTACCATGTAAATGGTGGCGTAGATACAATTTTTTCTTGGAGAGTATTATAAACAAAATTATATATATGAAATAAAATTTGTTCGCATTTTCCAATGCCTAGTTAAACTAAAAATAATAATTTACAATAAACTAGTTCATATTAATGTATTCAGTTTTATATTTTTATTTTAGATCCTTGTAAAAAGTAATAATACAATCATATTTCGTATTTTTTTATATCAAACATATCATAGTTGGTCGTCTAAAATTATATTCTTATACATTAATGCTGGTTGAAGTAACCCATGCATATTTTAAGTATAAACAATTAAATGTAGATATATTTTGAAAAGTTTTATAAGTTGATAAAATCATACTCTAGTTTCTTTACATTTTGGGCGCTTTCTTTTTTATGTATAACATTGTTACCAAGATTTGTAAACATTAGTAAGAGGTATCTATATTTTCCTTGTGTTTCTATACCACTTAGCATACCTTCATTTTAATCTAAATAGTTTTCGCGTTTTTAAAATTCATTTATCCTAGACACAAAATATATAAGAAATTGTCTAGTAATTTTTAGTAAAATAAAATATGTATGCTTATACGTATGATTAAACAAATAAATTAAGCAATTTTAATTACAAACAAAATTATTTAATAAGCATATACAACTTCAAAATCTAACATTAAGTTTTTAAAGAGTAATTTGAATATTCAATATGTAATTTATATGAATACAAACAAAAAAAAATAATTTTATAATAAGTGATAGACATCAAAAGTACAATAATACATAACATTTATTTTTAATCATCTTTTTTATTTATGATTGTTGTTAATTTTCGATCTTCATTACAAATATTAGAATCATCCCATCCCCAGATTCTATCTCCATTGGAATATGTATTATCTTCAGTGGAATGTTTACCATCTTCATTGGAATGTGTACCATCACCAGTTCTGCCAGCTCGTTTTACAATCATATCGTTTGAGACAGTTTTCATATCATATGCCCAACCAATAAGTGCGAAAAAGTCTATAAAAGCAGTTGTTAAGTTAGCCCTATAGTTGCCAAGTTCAGCTGCTTTATAATCCCATGGAAAAACATGATGATAATTATGCCATCCTTCACCTAAGGCTCCAAGTGACACAGAAAGATTTTCAGATGGATTAATGGATCTGAGAGTTTATAAAAATATATATAAATTAAAAATAACGACGGTATTCATATTAATGAAAATTAAAAACTTACGCATCATAAGGACGATTACCCCAGATGTGAGCAGCACTGTTTACTAACCATGTCATATTTAATGTGAATACATAACGTAACATTGTTGCAGTAAAAAATGAATTAATATAAGTTTCGTTCCAAAAATAAACAGGTATGACTGTTGGTAAATAAAAACATAATAATAATAATAATGGAATGTAAAATCTGAAATACATAAAAGTTTAGTTATAATAAATTATATAATTAGATATAGAAAACTTACTTCTTTTGGAACATTACAATAGAATCTTTTTTTAAATCAGACAATTCGATATTTTGACATTTATCATAATAATCTGGATGTCTACGAACTACAAGCCATCCTACATGTGAGAAGAAAAATCCTCTTTTGGCATTATGTGGATCCGAATTCGTATCTGTGTACTTATGATGAATACGGTGATCCATGCACCATTCATATATATGATTCTATACGTTAAAAATCAATAAGTAATCGTATAAATATATATAATATTTTTACTATTATGTCCATTATTAATATTAATAACCTCAAATGCTATGGTACTCATCAACATTAAAATTATGCGTAAAGGCCATTTTGCTTTGTAAGATTTGTGTGACCATAAACGGTGAAGACCAGCTGTTACTCCTAGACCCGATATTATCCATAAATATAACGCTAAAAAAAAATTATATTATTAAAAACGTCTAAATAGTACCGAGTAACAAAATGTTAATTTGCTGGAAAGTAATATATTTTATATTTACAATTTATAAAGACTATATAAGATCATAATTTTGATTGTTTAAAATTTGTATAATCAAAATTAAATTTAAAAAATATATAAAAAAATATTAAATTTATTACTCACCAAATAATATTGTATATAGTTTAGCTGATGTAAATATTAAATATAATCCATAAACAGCACATAGATGAACAGTAACAAAAAATAGAACAATACTCCATATTAAGTCAACCTTTACAGGTTCAGGGCAATTTAAATCTGTTATTTCTTTTTTATTTTTTTCCTCTGAATTGAGATTTGTCTAAAATATAATATAAATAATAATAGTATTTAAAAAAATAAAATAAAAGTACAATAATTTAGGTGAACATAATTTAGAATTATTTTATTATTTATATTTCTAAACTTATTAACCAAAAAATAATGTTATTAAATCTTTAAATTAATTAATTTAAAAAAAATTATTTTAAACACTTTAAAGTAATACATAGAAATCGATTTTCTAAAAAAGTTTTATGTACTTAAAAAGGTACTACCTCAATCATAGGATTTGTTAAGGTATCCATGACTGGCGTCGATCCGTCAAAATAAATTTAATAACTGATTAGTTTAAACTTATCAGTTATATTTATATACCTATTTTTATCATTTTAAACGAATGTTGGGTTAAAAGTACACTCATTTATTGCAACATAAATGGAAATAAAACAAAATAAGACCATTCAATAATAAGTTACATGTACGTGTGGTTGTGAGTCATTTTTATTATGAAATTAAAGAATTTTCAGATAATATGACAATATAATTACATTTAAATTTGAAATAAAAGTACATTTTTGCCAATATTTATTTCTTTAATTCTGAGATATTACTAACTTAAAAAATTAATTTAGGAAGACTTCCCTTAATTTATTAATTAATATTAAATATAATTATAATTATTATCAATATATTGAGTTTAAGTTATAATAAAAAAATTAATAAATATTAATATTTACATCAAAACATTAACGAAATAAACCGCTATACTATTTTCACAGAAAATCAATAATCTTAAGTCATTTTTTTTTAAATCTGTAGAAAAGTTCTAATTTAATGTCATTTTTAAAAATGTCAAAATAGTTAATCCATTTTATTTAAATACAATCTCTTAATTTAAGAGATTAGCGAAATAGTAATTGGCAAATTAGTATGTAAAAAAAATATTTTATTTTAAACTTAGATTAAAATGATACAAATTACACGATTAATAAGGTTTGATTGACACGAAAAAAACAGTATTAAAATCAAATAAAGTTTTAATTAATCTGAAAAGCTATTATTTATTACTTATATATTTTTAATAAAAGCAAAATTTTGACTTGTATAGTAATTTAATTATATTTAGTCCGTTTTTGTTAGTGACTTGATCTTTTTAAAATTAATAATAATATAAATATAACTTCTGAAAAAGCTATTTTAAACATTCTATAACCTAGATATTTAAAAATATGGGGTTTTAATGAAGTTAAAGTCGTTTAAAAAATAATTAAAAATAATACTATTAATTGTAATATTACAATAAATTTTTGTCGAAAACTTATTTAAAATTATTGATTTGTCTTATAATTGAAAATATTAAGAATATTATAAGAATTAAGATACATACATATTCCGTATTAATTATATATATATATAGTACATATTTCATCAATATGGTTTCTCAATTTAATACTGCGATCATTAAAATAACTATATTTATTTCTTATAATTGTGTAAAATTTAAATCAGACATTGGACCGAATTATAGCACATAATAAGTTTATGAACAATATATATTAATAATAATACGCTATTTTTGTTCATTTTCTAGAATTATTTAATTTCAATTAACTTGTTTATGGTTATGGCTTTATTTGTATATTCAAAGTTCGTTTATGAAACCATTTTCAATATAAAATCCAAAATAATTTAAATCTATATTTGCTTATAGTAACATGAATAAACATTAGATAATATAAAATGTAATTATATCAATGTCTATTCTTAATGTAAATATAATTTCTTTATGTATATATTAACATTGAGATATAGTATCAGACAAAGATGTTATATGTCTTCAGGAACAGAAATTATTAATTTTCAGTGGTATTAAAAATGAGGGATTATAATTTAAAGTTGTATATAGTTTTGTAAAAACTTCACTTCTTAAACTTTGTGTTATTATTTTTAACTTAATTAGTAAATTCGAAAGATAACAATGATTATAGGAATGCTTAGAGTATATGATACACACACACATATATATATATTATACACACATATACATGACTTATAAAAATACAATATTATGTTAATACGAAACGATTTTCTTTTTAAATTGAAATATTAAAATTTTAAGTGCATTATCGGTTATACACCAAAAATATTGATTATTTATATTTACAATTATTTGATTATTTTCTTTTAAAAAGTTTATTTTGAAATGTTTAAACACGTATAGTTTTCCTCTTTATTCCCTCTAATTATTCTACTTTTGTAACATATTTTTTTATAAATATACTTCATGTATACTCGTATACATAAAGTTCAAAAATAATTGTACATTGTCATATACTTAAACTACAATCTTATGAAAAAATTATTTGTAAATATTGATGATATTGTGGTATAAGCGCATTTCGCCAACCATTAGAGAAACCTAATCCTATTCCTAATTTGGTTTTAAGAATACAAATTTTACGTTACAACAAATCCACAGATTACTCGGTAAAATTTCCTTCTCTTTAGAAAAAAAATTTGTACAGTGGTTTTCTTAGATGTAGCGTAGGCAGTTAATCTTGTTTGACATCCAAGTATGTTAATCGAAATGAAACATTTATTTCTAAAATCATATCTAGAGGAACTATATATCTCCCAACATTATAGTAGGACACTACTGACAATAAAGGTCCCATCTTCGCCACAAATTCTGATCCTTAAATAGTCGCGCAATTTATGCAAACCCATTTAGATTTCCTTTTTCTCTAGTACAATTAATGTGGATTTAAAGTTAACAAATTTACGTCAATTTGTTGTAGTTTTAATCTGCAACTTAGAGAATATTCTTCTTACAATATAACCACTAATGTCTACTATGATAAAGTACTCATTATTTAGAAGTAACATTTGATCGACGCCTCACTTGGACAACATAAACATTAAAGGAATACTTAAAAAGTTAATCTCCGAGGCGACTAAAGCGTCGTTGGTGTCGGGATCTTGAAATTAAATTCGAGATATAATAATTTCATCACTATAAATATATCACTTAAATGAAATAAATAACTACAAATTCATATTGTACGATGTTTCCAATACCTATTCTCACGCGCTCACTCATCTTCGAATAATAAAATTAACGTCAATTTTAATACACTATATAAACAAGTATTATAAAATTATAAGATATAAATAAGTCAATAATAATTTTTTGCTGGTATATTAAGTTGAAATAAAGTTTATATTTAAGAACGTTTTCCCTAAATATGTTTAATATATTTTAAAAATATAATTAAACAATTGATTGTAGAAAAGTACATTACAAAAAGAAAATATTTAAAGTTAAATAACCATCGGTTGTTCATTTATTTTTATTCTAACGCAACTAACATCACAGAGAATGGCGTCGGAATGTGTATAATACAAAAAATATAAAAATAAAAATTACATTAAACTTCGACCATCCCCAGCTATCTGATAAACATTTAATCCGTTAATATGTTGTAACTCTTATTTGTTTAACTAAATGAACTACAAAAATATATTAGATTTTAACGTATTGCTTAAAATACAAGTATTTCTTATTGTAATACTAGATATTATTTTATATTTGTTAATTATAATAACCTAGAAAACTTTGAACACTAAATAGGTAATTGCTGAATTCACTATTTATATATTGTTTATAGTTAAAAAATTCACAGACAATAGTTTTGTAAGGACTCTGCAAAACGATAATAAAAATATTAATGATAATGTGTTACACATAAATTAACGTATTTCGTTAAAAGAACGACTATTTTAATGAGTTCATTAGAAATCCTAATGGCAATATAATTTCAACAAACGGCGCGTCTATGCTATAACGTGTAATTATATAGTTTTAATCTGTCACTGTATATAGACGTGTATTTTTATTTTTTCAATCAGTAGATTAATATATTATATATTTAGAAACAATATTATACTATATGACACATTTATTCGTAAGCTACAAAAATGAATAATATTACAGCGTATACGAATAACGTAGATCCATAATTAATAATCTAATAATATTTTTCGATATAGTTTTTCGTCGGTATATTTTATAATATAATTTTTCCATAAACTCGAAACTAATGTGCGGGTAATTATCATTTATCGTGTATGTACAATACAGGATTTCCGGGATATATTAATTTCGTATACTACATGTCTTGTTAAGTAAATAAGTATCAGTTAAAAACGTATAGTGTCGAGTATTATTATATTTTTACAAACCATTGTCTTACTGAAATGACAAGTACTATGTAAAATATACGTAATAATTACTATGCGACAAACGTCGACGTCATGGTATAAAATACATTCTATTAAATTGTATGTAAAGTCAACAGGTCAATGAATATAATTGACCTTCAAGTGTTTCAAACATCTACACAGTCATTTGTTGGACTTTGTTGAAGTGATTCCTAATACTGAAGTAAGTACATTTATAGAAAATTAACTACGCTGCACACTTTTTCGATACACAAATAACACGTTATTAAAAACATTTTATAGATAACAGTTATTATGTTGATGTACTTTTTTTGTTTTATAGGATTCAACAGCATATCTGAATTAGTATTTATAAAATATATTGTTTTCAATATATATCGAAATAACAAAACGCGTTAAGTTAATAAATTGTGAAATAAAAATTGTTGTTTTTGAATATGGCGGACAAGAATACAAGAATACACAGAGAAATACAATGGCCAAGTGTACTTTATTATTTATATCTACATTTATCAGCTTTAATTGGACTTTATTTAGGAATTTTCCAAGCTAAATGGACCACTTTATTCTATAGTAATTATTGTATATACCTATTACTATATAATTTATTACCTAATCTCAATTGCAATAACTTTCACAGCAATATGCCTTATTTACATTTCCGTCCTTAGCCTAACTGCTGGTGCTCATAGGTTATGGGCACATGCAAGCTTTAAAGCCAATACTATACTTAGAGGATTCTTAGCTTTTGCACAAACTTTAATGTGTCAAGTATGTATAATATCCTCAACATATTTTAACGCTAATTTAATCGTTTTTTAGGGATCATTGTACGATTGGGTATTAGAACATAGATTGCACCATGTACATTTTAGTACAGAGAAAGATCCATTTAACCCAAACAGAGGCTTTTTGTTTGCATATTTAACAAATAAATTGGTGTCAAAGCATCCTGATCATAAGAAATTGTTAAAAACTATCAATGTTAAAGATTTGGAACAAGATCCTATTGTAATGTGGCAAAAAAGGTAATAATTTCCAATTAAATTTTCATTAATCATTCAATTTTTTTAATTTACCTTAGACTGTACTGGTTACTGGCACCATTGCTTATGGTAATTACCGTGTTTCTACCAACAGAACTCTGGAATGAGTCTCTTATGTGTTCTTTCTTTATTGTTGGATTCTTCAGAGCTACAATTGTATTACATTACAATTGGATTTTAAATACAGCTACAATAATTTGGGGCTTAGAACCACTTAATAAGTAATTTACAAATACATTTTGTGTTATTTATAATATAATAATAATAATATACATTAATTGAACTTATTTACCAGTAAAGTTAAAACTTTGGAGTTTCATTTGTCATCAATGTCATCATATAAAAACAATGGTTTACTCAAGTTTTAATTCATTTACTGGTTTTAAAACACTTAAATAAATTATATTATGTATGATAATAAACGAATAATTGTTTTAATTATACAGAAATGATCGTAGTAATTATTTAATTATATACAGATTTTTATGAACTTCGATAACCCAAGATTAAATTATAATATGTATTCGTAAATTTTAGTTTGAATAAATATTTATTAAATAGTATACAGTATATCAGATATTAGTATTCATGTACAACAGTTCAAATGGAAAAAGATTAATTAAGTTTAAATTTTAATTATTATCTATATATATTAATTTCTAATTACAATTTAATTTTATAATCTATTAAGATAATTTTTATCGATAATAATTATATCAATAAGAAATGCTTACTACTTTATAACTTAATGATATACATATTATATTTATACAGGTATTCTATTCAAACGAATTTGGTATTTATTGTAAATAAAAGTCTATGGCCTCAATATCATTATACATTACCATGGGACTATCAATGTGGAGAGTATGGTAACTACAATCATGGATGTATTACAGCTCATATTAGGGTATGGGCAGCATTACGTTTAGTGACTGAATTGAGGACAATAGATACCGATGGTTTAAGAAAAGCTATGATTGAGGCAGCTAAAACGGGGCAAGATTTCAAACAATATGCAGAAAAATACGCATTCGATTCAAATCTCCTAAAAATAAAATGTGAATTAGATTTAGAAAGATTACCTAATTAATTAAATAAACGTTTACTAATATGTCGCTTATATTATATATTTATTTTGTTTTTACAATTACATAATTGAAGTATCATAATTTATATTTTAAGAACATTGTATGTGATGAACAAAAAAACAACAAATTTTATAAATTAGCGATATTTATTACCAATATTGTGTATGATCATATGATTCAAAGTATTCTTATTCGCGTATACAAATAAATAAATAAATCTTATATTTTTATTATTGTAGAATATAATGTTCTATGAGTATTACAGGACTAAATGCTAATTTATTTAAAGTACATCTCGCAATAAAGAACTTTTAGCTACAAAATTAAATGTATACAATACTTGGAAGATCTTAAAATATTAGGCAAATATTATATTATTTCTCTATGATGTATAAATTAAATGGAATTATACCACGTAATTTGTAGATACAAGTATCTACCATAACAGGCTAATTAATTACTATTATACATTTTATTTGTTGAATTTATATATTACCTCAAGCACTTTGGACTGTAAAAATTAAACATTTAATTAGTATAATTATATTCGAGGACAGTGCTTGAAGTACAAGTATTATGATTACTTTTATTAATAATATTGAACCAAATAAATTTAATATATATTAACGTTTCATTTAGATTTAATATGAAAAGGCGAAAACATTCAAATGGATATAAAAATGTTATTATCACGTAAATGAATGTTTATATGTGTTTAAAAAATGATTAATTTCAGTTGTTTTAAGGAAAATTTAAAATTTATGATTTTAGTACTTAATTATATTCAAAATTTAGTAAACGTATAGATATTTGGTTATAGTTAATAATACTAGTATTTATAATCAACGGTAATAACTGTTAAGAATTTAGATGAAAAATTTGGAATGAGTTGTCTGTTCTAAAATATTCCAACGTTTATACTTGTACTCTATAATAATCAAATAAGATTTGAATTTTATTGAATATGAATTGAATGAATAAAAAAATTGTTAAATGTTATCTAAATTGTATATTTTAAAAATTTGTATAAAATATTCTTTTAGAAACTTTAGCAACTGATA
>JAIPRN010001376.1:15031-47680 GCA_025469175.1 Geopemphigus sp. TES_GeoC_2020 | reverse complement strand
CGATTTACGTATACCCGTTATTTATTACGCCGCGACTCGAAACAACCGACTGTATCGTATTAGGGATACTTATGGCGCTTAAAAAAAAGTCGACCTTCACGCGAGTATTCTCTACTATAATTTACGATACCGACGAAATTCCGAATAATACGCGGACGCCCAACGTACCTATTTATTCCGTATTTATTTTTATGTAACGATACTCTAGTATCTACTACGATAGTCCCGCAACCTTTACCCGTTTTAATAATATAACGATTCTCTCGAATTTTTCGTATTTAAATTCAGTTTTAACCTATACTTATAACGATATCGGGAATATGGCCACTTCCGTTCTCCTAACCGGCAGCGATTCTGTGGACGAGATCGCTCGTTATAAGCATTTACTACGTACAATGTCGCGCGGTTTACGTCATTTATCTATCAAAATGAATATATTTAAACGTTAAACGGAAACATCAGAATTATTCCGAAATCCCGAGTGCGTTGTGTAGCCGTTCAAAAATAGGAAGAACGTACCCGACGCCAAGTACGACGAATACTCCAAGTGACTGGATATGTACTGCAATCCGGTCCGGGATCGGACGACGGCCCGTAGACATTCGACGCATTGCAGTTGGGATATGGTATCCATCAGCGATTTGCCACCCATCGAGAGCAAGCTGCTCATCAACGTGCCCAGGCCGTCTCTCTCCAAGAATTCCACGATCCATTCCCTGAAAAAACAAATCGTTATCGGTGTACTTATTCCCTACTATATTGGTTGTCTGAAGAACGCGGGGGCACGGCGCACACGTGGCGCGTATGTATAAAAGGGTTCTTGTGCGTGTTATGATGTATGTACGTGCGCGTGTGTTGTACTCTTCACCGACAAGTCCCGTCCAACGTTGTAGAAAAATATTTATCGGGAAAACATCCGTTGTTTAAGCGTGTTTTACGTGATGCAGCGTATAAATAGGAGTTCACCCCATAATACGACGGATATAAAATGTATACATAACATAATATCGACAACGGACACGGGGACAAGTTATTTCAGTTCGTCTACACTTACGTCGCGTACCAAAAACGGGAAAAAAACCTTTAAATAATACGACGATGTCCTCGTCCGCCTAACTATACTCAGTAATACAATAGCCACAATTGGGAGCGATAACGACTTTGTAATTAAACCATTACGTTTTCGTTAATTTTTACGTCGCCGAGAAACTTTTGGATTGACGACGACGTACGTATTATTCGAACGATTATTACGTTTCTCGTTGTTAACATAACATAAAAATGCGATTTCTTAAATAACGTTTAAAATAACGAAAGTCTTCACTTTTTATCAAAAAGTAGCCGATTGCGCTTCATGTTCCGCGATTCAAATCGAAAAAATCAACCGCCTTCGACACTGTCATCCAACAACAACACCACCGGTTTTCCACGGTCTTGCTCTGAATCGTACGAAACGCACGTATTCGACGTTTTTGGTCAATATACATCGTACGACGTATATTTTTATTTACCACGAGCTATTCGAGTACGGAACGTAGACAACGTCGCGCTGTACACTACATAAAAACCGACGGACGCGGAACGGTATTTTTAAAATTGAAATCTCTCGGCGGCGCACAACACGCGCGTAAATTATTACGTATTATGTAAACTTGTAATTATAAAAACGACGCGCGCGCGGATAACGCAACGCGAAAACAACGGGAAAACGTTCACCGACGGACGTGCGTTACGGTCGCGAGCGGACGTACTGCGGGTGATGGACACCTCCGAACATCTTCTGCGCGTGTGTACACGTCGTAATCGAACGAGAATTATCGCGCGTTCCGGACGTGGACGTACGCATTGTGTACGCCGCCGAATGAACGATAAGTGCCGACATTTCGGACACTCCGTGGAAAATGCGATCGTACCGTCCACCTCGTCGCGGTTTTCACGTATTTATTATACGGAATAATTCGTAAGATATTACGTACGATTATCGTCCGTGGAATCGGACATTCACTTGTCCGACGCTGAAATTACGTTTCGTAACGCTGTCCAAACAATTCGAGTACTTCACTTATACATTAAAAAGGAAAAACGGTCTCGACGGTCGCGCGTATATCTGTCAACGAGCGTGTTTGTCGTTTTCCCCCGGCGGGCGTTAATACCGACTATTATCGTACGCGCGCCGTTATCAAATACGAGTGGACGGGGCCCGTCGGGAATGTAAGAAACGCGAACGTCGTTTTATATTCGCCGACGTGGCCGTATTTTACGATTTTTTTCCTTTAGGCGCCGTTCGCTATACGCGAATTTTATATCGTCAACTGCTACGACAACGTTACGATCCACGAACGAGCGATAACGGTTTACGGAAACATAAAGCGACCACCGTTGCGCCGACGAACGAAATCGGAGATAACGTGGAAACACGCCCGCCCGAAAAAACCACCGCCGCCGCCGAATCGACGGGCCGGTGTACGCGTTTCGTTCGGTCGTCGTTTTATTTTTCGGTTACGTTCTTCCAGCGTTGTTCTGTTTTTCGTCGCCGTTGTTACGTTTCCACCGCGCACTTACTACGCGACCGTAGAAATTTACGGGCCGTTTATCAGTGTCCGATTAAGGCGGCGTTGTAACGTCGACAAACGCGTTCGCCTCTATAACCGCCCGGGCGCAGCAAGCCGACGAAAATATTACGAAATACCGTAATAACGCGGGCGCCTCCCCCGCCTCTCGCCCGGACGGTTAAACATTACGTCGTTACGGGCGTACACGCGCGCATTATACACACTCCGCTGGAGACGATGGTCATCCCAAGGACGGTTGTGCATACATTACGCGTCGTACGTTATTAGTCGTAAGTGCGCGAACGATGACGCGAATACCGCCGAATAATTGTCGCTCGTATTATTGGCCTAAACGGCCCGGGCTCGGGTAATTTTATGGTGTCGACGTATCGACGCGACAATTTGGCACCACTTAAAAAGTCCATTCGTAACCGCCATGTGCGTGTATTGTATATGGCGTAATTGACGCGTTCGGCGCGAACGTCGCTCGATTTTACGGCGACGGACGAGAAAAAAAACACTACTGGCGCCGACGACACGCCCGTTTTGTCGGTTGAGTAAGTTTTCAAACGGAAAATCGGACACGTCTCGCGAGGTTGCGCGTTTATATATATATATGTATGTGTGTGTATGTGTACATACGTGTCGTACGTTAAGTGTTAATCGTCGTCGTTTTCGATACTTGTGTGTGAGGGAGGGACAACATAATGGAAATAAGAACACTTTCTGTCCCTGGAAAATAAACCGAACAAGAAACGCTACGTATAATAGCACGAATATAACGATAATATTTTCGAAAAGAGCGATCGTTAATTACACGACCGAAATTGCGTATACAATTCGTTATCGATTAGCGTTTTTGTTTTTCCACTACGTCCTCGTTTAGCGCAAAAAAATGTTTACGAGCCCGTTTTTATATTCGTTAAGTCCGTAAATACGGAATTTTCGCCGTACGTTTTTAACGAATACGCGGATATAGTATTTGTACCGATTACTAAACTCTATTATTCTCCGATTTCGCGATAAAACGTTTGTCGACGTAACCGTACCAGAAAGTTCGGAGAGAATCCAATTAGTTTCGAGTGTCCACAATTTGAATGAAACGTCTGGAATTGTATTCAGGGATTACGGTTTTTTAAAACCTTAGGCAATTGACGGAATCGCTTTTCGAAGATCTCGTGACTACAAAAAATTAACGACGAGAAATTCGAAAATTCGTTTATACATTAAAATATAGTTATTTGTAAAGACGAAAGCTATATATTTCGCCGGAACGGTCAATTTTCACCATTGATGTGAACCGAATGCCCCCCCCCCTAGAAGTTTGTCCGTACATTTTAATACATTAGTACAGCGTTGCGCGTCTACAAAAGTGGTAAGGAATACTAATGTACGTATTTAAATAACAAAAAACCGCGTAATTCAACGCGTACGGCCTTTTTTCATTTATTACACGTATTCTCGGACGACTCCCGCTGATTTTTCGAGAGATTCGTATTTATTAACCACGTGAGCGCCTCCTCCCGCGTATAATAATAATGTATGATCGTGTATTTGGGTCGCGCGATGGGACCGTTCGAAACGAATACAGTCGTCCGCGGCTTCGAATTTCGCTTTATCCCGAGACTCCGACGCACGATTCTACTGTCAATAGGGGGAGGGGGGAGCCGACGAGAGTTGTTTAACGAATATTCATCGACGGCTTGACGCTGAACGAGCGAACGCAAAACCGGAAAGCGTTTTTTTACACCTCCATGTGCCGTCCCTTCGTACACGGTAACGTTTTTTGACCGGTCGACGGACTTTTCTTTTTTACCGAATCGCGCGAAAGCGAGCCAATTCGTATTACGCTTTCTCGTATGTAATGCGTAAAATTCGCGACTATCGCTGCCTCGATACCCCGAAATCTTTTAGTGGGCGAAGATGTATCGTACCAAATGTATATACCGCGTATTATTATGGTCGTCGTTACTGACGGGCCTTTTTACTATATTAAAACGGGCGAACATAAATAATCGTTTTCGGTTACACGCGCGCAAGCCACCGACGAATTTGTTACACGAGTTTCCGAATCGAAAAAGGCGCTTTATGTGTATATATATACAGTCGCGCGTACGACGATCGCCTCCGCTCCTCGAGTATTATATATAGTCGACGTAGACGTCGTGAATTTCGAAAACCATATAATAATTTTGACTCGCGCCCCCCCCTCTCGCTGTTTCTCTTTTACACTTGGAATGGCTTCATAAATCCGATTTGTTTTTAACGCGCGTTTGATGTGTCTGTGTATATATATATATATATGTGTATAGTATTATAATAATTTTTTTTCACTTCGCTCGTCCCCCGTCCTAAATGGTTCCGAGAATAATCCCCGATAGGGACAATAAATATAGCTCATCCGCGGCAGAGCCGTCACTTTTAACATTCCAGTCTAGTTTCAATTATATAATAGCGTCGTAGTACGGTCGTATTTAACGTATGCGTACGTTAAATTATGTAATCTTTGACGTTAAGTAATACCCGAGTAAACTAGTCGCGGTAATAGTAAAGTATTAGCGGTACATTATACGTACATATTGTTAAACGGCGATTATCGTTCCATGGGGGTGACGCGATTTTTCGAGAGTTCGTCGCGCGGGCATTAACAATGTCCGTATATGGACGTTTCAAAAACGTATATAAATCGACGGTCCCGGGTGAGACGCGAGTTGAAACTGTCAAAACCAATTTTAAGTACGACGTTTATACACGTACCAATTTACGTACAGTATATAACGTTAGCACAATTGTATACCGTACATATATATACGTAAAATAATAACCGTCGGTCCAGACGACGCAATTGTGTACCAATTTAATTTAATTCGTTATAAACCCTCTCGTCCGATTAATTTTTCTAAACTAATGTAATTCCTCGCGATCGCTTCTTAATTTTTTGTCGTTAATCCGGCGCACAATGGTCGCCTTAATCGAACGAGACGTAACGTCGTGTATATATATTAACGAACGTAATTGAAAACGAATCGAAACATAAAACGGTCGTACACGCCTATGTCTCGGACGAACACGGGACACGGTACCGGACGACCGATTTAATTATCGCGCGCACTACACGTAGTTTTTCGATCGAACCACGTGGTAAAATAGTATCGTCGTACGATACGAACGTCTACGTTGTGAGCGCAGAAATAGTCAAACGCTAACACATGAACCGCGCGTAGGAATGATAAACGAAGCCCGACGCATCTTCGCGTTGATTATTTAACGATAATCATGTAGTACCGGTACCGGGGAGAGCTCGTAAGCTGAAATGTGGTCGAAAACGTCGAATGAGAACTAATCGTTTTGCAGCAACGCCGGATTTTCGGCGAATCGCCGGGCGTTAAATTCTTTTCCTCGTTCCCCGCCGTTTTCCCTAATCACGAGCCGAGTCGCTTTTCCGCCGCTAAAAACCGTTCGACCAACTTTTCGTCGGCACTCGTCGAGTCGTTTTCAAAAACGTCGGGTCACCGTCCCCCATACCACCATACAGTATTTACGTAAACGCCGGACCACAATTACAGGCGTTGTTCGAAGCGGCTACCAATAAATGACCGTTTCGTCGCGGGAATATATTAATACGTGAGCGCGCGAGTTTCGAAAAACGAGAAGAAAACGTCGAAAATACGGGTCATCGTCGACGCGCGTTTATAGCGACATAGGTCGTATAACGTGTGTATATGTGTATGTGTGTGTGTGTGTATATACACGTGCACACGTCGGTTGATCGAAAATGAACGGAAACGAAACGAATTCCCGACCGACGCCAAGTATGTGACTCGGAATGACAGCGCAGTGCTGCGGCGGCAGATGGTCCGGTCCCGCGGTCGCGACAACCTGCAGCAGCAGCAGCAGCGGCGTGCGGTGTATCGGCGTCCATAGGACGGCGAATTTATCGTGTATTTAATATTATAAATACTTAATCATTTCGGTCGGGCAGGAAGACCAGTTATTTTTGGTGATGATTAATTACGCTCGTACGGCGATACCGTACCTATACGATAAACCTACACGGATTACGAAACGTATATATATATACGAACGAGAGAACGTGCGTCCGTGTCAGTGTCGGATAAATCGCCGGTTGAACGTCGGATCCCCGTCACTTAGAAATATTTTCGGAGTCCCCGTTAAGGTATCATACATATGTATATATAGAGTTCGAGCGTATATATTCACGGGCGAAACGAAAATATTTACGATGTATAAAAAGACGGCGCGTCGTTCGAAACGTTCAGTTTGTTAGAGTGTTTTTAGTTTTCGAAAACGACGGTTTTTTTTTTAAAAAACAATTTTGCCTTCCCGTAACGAACTGATCGACGAACATTTTTCGTTCGCTCGGACGGGTTTGTTTTTTTTTTTATTATTTTACGATATTTTCGACGTTTTCGCGCGACGAATTTTTATGAAAAGAAACGTACTTATAACGTTACGACGTCTATAATGTAGACAAATTTCAATCGTTTGCTTTTAATTACGGCAGATCGTTAAGTTCAAACGGAAAGGTACGAAAAATGATTTAGAGAAGACTGTTACGGAACACGCGGAGAACGGACAATTGGAAAAGGCGAAAAACGAATACTATTTCGGACTTTAAAAATTAAAAGATTAAATGAATTAAAAAATTTAAATCCGTTTTAGGACGAACGCGTATAAGTACGAACGAGATTTACCAATATTCGCGTATACAGTGTAAACGATTAACGAAACTATATATATATATACACACATACACACGCACATACAGCTAGATTATAGCGACGTATAAATCGTCGCGAATATACGCGACACGCGCGGTGAACGCCATGTATATAAACGTCGCCGCTGGAGAGGAATTCCGGGAGAAGTCGTCCTCCCCGGTCGGTCGGTGCGCGCGTAAAAATTATGGAACAAAATTAGAAACGTCGCCGGCACCGAATATTTTGGCTTGTTAGGACGGCCAACGCACTAAAAATAGTTTTCCAGGTTCGCGTCGCCGTACATACGAAATAATATATAATACACGTTCGCCTTTTACCGTATCGCCGCGCGTAATGACAACGTTTACGTTCGCCCGGAGGTGTATGCATAATGTTAGACGCCGGGCAAACGGGACGCGCGTCCCGGAGTGGCCAAGTCGTCCACGAACGATCGAAACTGAACGTTCCGACGATAACGCCGCCGGTATTGTTTTTTATAGAAAAAAACATCGCGGAGTCGTTTTCGCGCGTCCGGCCGAGTCCTACATACGCGTAGAATTTTATCGAATAGAAATTCGAGAGCTTTTAATTTAAACGGTAGGTACGTGGCGCAACGAATATCTGTATAAATCCGTATACGCGACCACATCAATACGCGTTAATCACCCTTGTTCGCGCTAGATAATTGCGTACTTACAAGCGCTTGTGCCCACGAAACCGATCTCGGATACAAATACACGTTACTCGTAACGAAAATGAATCGGTAACGCGCCAGTCGGGCCGAAAAAGAAAGATGGACGCAGAGAACGTATGAGCGTACGGGGAAGCGCGTACAAAAAAAGCGTTTAACGAAACAACGGCGGGATATATTTGTTATATTCGTAGGTAAAAAACTCGGGTACGTACGGACCGAATAGGTGCCGAAAAAGGGACTTATTACGTACGCCATCGTGTATTCCGATGTACAATACGTACGTGTGTATATATACATATACGTAAGTAGACAACGAGCCCGACCGTCGTCGTCGTGGTTATTGTGTTTCTATTGCGATACATATTTCGTCGCGTACGACCCGGGCGCGCATTGTGTTTCGGATAATAACGCGCGGCGTTAACAATCGGCAAAATTTTCCCCCGAGCGTTTGTAGCCACGCGCCGGCCCACGCCCGAAGGGCTCGCACGAACACGCACATCCACCGAAATTTTAAAAAGCAACGCGCGCCGGTTTACCGTTAGGCGTGCCGATTGTCGAACCGAAACGACGCGCGCGCGCGCGCCAGTAGCGTGAACTTCGCGCGTATCATCATCGACGCGACGCGGTGAGATGACCTCCGGAGACGAATCCGTCGGCGCGATGACGCGCGGACCGGCGAACAATGACGCGGCGTAATTAGCCCACCTACCGCAGAAAACATGTCGATCCGCCTCGGGGTCGACAACGAAATACGTCGATCGTAAAATAACGACGTCTCGGGTTACGCCGTTCTGACGACGATTTGAACGTGGCGAGTGTCGGGACGTACCCTTTAACGCTCGAACTTCGCGCAAAAGTCGGTCCCTGCGAAAATGCGCAGTTTTCGGGCGAAACGAAAACGGCGTCGTTTGTACGTTTTGTAGTTGGTTTTTCGTTCGTTCCGCCGTCCGTACGAACGGAAAAGGGGGGAGTCTGACCCCTTTGTGTTTCGTTTTGTGGGTCATAAATCCCGAACTAAAAAACGCAGCGTTATACGTCGTATACGTACGTTTATGTGTGCATATTTATTATACGGTGTACGCGTAACGTGTATCCCGCCCTCGCAACTTCCGGCCGCGCCACTCCTGCAGTACTAACGTCTGTGTATGTGTGCATACATATTCACGACGAGCGGGCTAACCAACGCGACGTATGCAGACGACGAGTTTGAGACGCCCGTCCGATCGAGTGGTTCGAGAAGAAAAAAAAAACAATAACGCGTCGTTAAATCCCGTAACGACGAAATACGTATACGGTAGCGACCGGCGGTACGGTCGCGTAAAATATACGTAACGCGGGGGGAGAGTACCGAATGATTAGGATTTATTCGCGAAGACTCGGGCGCGCGCGGGCGATACGATACGCCAAATATCGTTATTTCACTAGTAAAACAAATTTGAATAACTAGATTTCTCGAGAAATATTTCTGGGGTTCATCGACCATAGACGTACGTATGTATATACTTTCTATTACTACTCATCAGTCAACGGTGATAATAAAACTGTATAATATCGTCAGGCACGAAAATAACTACGCCGAATATCGTTTTTATGTAAACCGCGCGCTATTATTAACGGGACGCGTATTTATGGAGTTTAAAAGAGGAAAACGAAACAATAATATTACGCGCCGCGTGTACACCCGTATTATTATTATATTAATATTCGACATCTATATAACGCGTCCGTTAATGAAACACGGCTTTCTAGAAACGTTCTCGTCACTCTACACACGATCGGAACGCCAATATATCATCTTCGTATGGACGAGTTACTTTATTTCGACGCTTTTATTTTACTCGTAATACGTTATAAATACGACGAAATAACGCGATTTACGTTCGCCGCTGCTATTGCACTACCGCGACTACGACGGAGAGCTTGGCCGTATGAGCGGACGTTATCGATTTAAAACAACAAAACCCATATATCTCGAGATATCGTGGAAAATATCGAACTAATTAAATTAATTAAGCCCCAAAACTCTCCGGAATCATAACATTCGATATGGTTCGAATACAATATATATATATATTTAAACGTTTCGATTTTTGATTACACGAGCGTATAATAAACAGTTGGACGCGGAGACTAAATTACGCGTATTTCTTAAACTGACGGCGAATAATGTCTACGTTTCTGTAACGCGATCGGTGTCGTACGATGACGATTTATCCGTACGGAGAATAATTAACCAAAACACCGAATTAACCTCGCGTATTATTACCGTTACAAAACGATATACGCGTAATTTCACGACTGTTTTTGTAATAATAATGTTCCGCGTTAATCGTATATCGCGTAGTTGAACATTTTGTCGCCGAAACGCGATCGCGACAACGAGCACGTATTATTATCGCGGCCGGCGTACAATTTTGATATAATTATCGTTATATTCCCGAACCGAAGGACGTTGTCGGATTGGCTCGTACTTCAGCGCGCTCGGGTCGGAATTTCAAAATATTTACGCGACGTAACGAAAATAAAGGATAAGCGTGGAGCTTAGCGTCTACGCGTAGGTATTATTATAAGTATACGCTCCGAGCGGAATGTAATTACGAGCGGCGTATACACGCCAGGTAGTAGTAATTAGTTTAGTTATTTATATTAATAAAGTCAACCGGTAAAGGCAGGCGAACCCGTAATAAGTACCGATTTTTAATCAGGACACGTCGTTTTTTCGGAATATCAATTAAAAATGACGCGCGTCAGCGCTGTCCTCGTGCGTGCGTATCTCGATGTAATATGAAAATATCGTGACGATACACGAATCGAGAATATTTACGCGTTCGTGGTACCCGTACGTTGCACACACGTGACGTGTGCTGAGCGAATAGGAATTGTCGTTAAACCGTATTGACGAAATCGTCATCGGCGAGGGAATAATGGGTACGCGTACGTCAAAACGCCGACGACCGTTGGCCGCGACCTTTAAACGTTAACGGATTTGTACCAAATTTTCGAATGTTTACGCCCAAAAAGGCATCATATTAAACGACGAAAAATTATACGCGTAAGCGTCGCCCTAGTGTACACGCCGAATTAGTCGCTTAACGACCGTCGGCCGGTCAAAACAATAAATATACACACAAATGATCCCGGCGAGATTAATGAAACGAATTCTAGTTGTACAACGCGCGTAATGATGACGACGAAGTTCAAATTAATTTGGTACAAGACACACTACGCCGTCGTGTATTATATAAACATCGAACGAGGAGAAAGAGCGAAGAATAACGTATTATTAAAAAACACAAATTAACCGAAACTGAAATAATTCGGTCGAAAATGAGTATTTTGTCTTCGAAATGGGTAAATTTCTCTCATTCGCTTCTAAAAAACGAAATAAAACCGATATAATTTTAGAAATATATATATATAACTTACGATTACACTCCTTTTATACGTATATGAGTGTCCGCGTACGCATCTCGTAAAGTAATATTGAAAAACAATTGGTTTCGCTACGATTTAACGCATTCGTATAATATTTACTACACAAACGAATCGTACGTTTTTAAAACGGTCGTTTAAGACATACGGCATTTGCCGATGGCAAATATTATTATATAGCCTACGTATTGTCAAACGCGTTTCGGATTAATAAAATTTCGTAAAATCGTTAAAATTAATAAACGCCGTTCGTATTACACAAAACCCGTTAATATTAAATGTCACCTCTCCGACATATTTCGATATACATAATTTATAACATAAAACTATGGCGAAACTAATATATTAAACGTAAAATGATATTACTTGTTGTTACACTGATGAACGTTCCAATTCTCCATAATTTTTTCAATCATCTTCGCGGGACGTTACACGGAATTTAACGCATTTACGCCGACCGAAATGGTCATTTCGAAACGAAATACGCGGCGTCGTACACTATTTGAAAAAAAAAAAATGCGTCGAAAAATGTACACACGTCCGTGGTACGAATATTATCGCGACGTTTCGGATCTGTATAAATAAAGGTTATTGAACACCACCGGTACGCGGCGAGCGAACGAACGAGCGCATAAGACTTGTCTACGCGAGGCGCGCGGCGATTTTAAAACTCGTTCACACACATGGTTTGGTTTGTGTACATCAGCCAAGATTGCTTCACGTTCACACACACACACACACACACCCCTCTCTAACAATCATTGTTGGTTTTAGGCGGCGTTATACTATCTCGGAACAAATGTTTACTCGTATTTTTTCGATATTAATATTATTATTATTACGTTATAGATCGAGTGGTAAATTGTATAAAAGGCGACTATATACGCACGGTTCGTTACTCGTCGTTTTTTGTTCCCGTGTAAATAATTTTGTATTCGTTTTATTGATTATATCGAAACGTTGAAAATCTGGTTCGATTTTTTACTAAACGATTGCGTTTCGAGTAAATATTAATTTATGCGTCGACTTTAAACGTTCAACTTCGAGTTATACGAAATAACAGTTAACGAATCCCGTTTTATACGATAACGAGAATATAAAATCACCATATATGTACAATATAATTATATATACATATATATTTATCCGTAAATTTTTATTTTTATTATTTTTGTTTAAATAAAGTTGAAGACGTAACAAACTCGTATTAAACTATCAGACAGGAGAAACATAATTAGAATAGTTACGAAAGATGGGCACTACTCGCGCGATCAAAATAATTTAAATTAATTTTGTATTCGCGTACAAAATATAACGCGTTTGTTCTTTCACAAAATGGTAACGTCTATATAAATAATAATCGATAAATAACGAACTATAAAATAATATTTCGCAAAATTATGGCAAGATATTATTTTCGAAGATCATTTGTATATCACCGTCGTACGTAAATATGTAACGATTTATAAATCATAATAAATAATCCAGCGAAAAATTATTAAATAGTTCGTTACAAAAATTACAACTTATAAACAACGTTAAAAACCATTTACTTTGTGTACTATACGTTACTATAAATTTAACTGAAATTACACGCTACTCCGCTCTTCAAGGGACTGTTACAATAGCATATAGAAACAATGATAAATAAGAAAAAAGTTTACTCACGTAAAACATTCTTCGGTAACCAAAAAAAAACCCTCGTAGGAAAAAATGATTCGAATACATAATAATTGCGAACTCAGATCTTCGGCGTGTTTACGGTAATTATAACAAATATTTAGTATATTGTTCAAAAAACGTGACTGCGTAAAATTATTATATTAGTTTTTAAAATACTGTGTTATTCGTCCATGTTTGTTTTAAAATTCAAACGTTTCACTTTTTCGACTAAATATGTATATATATAATACTTTTGTGTACTTTCTACAGAGCACTTATACGAACAGAATTTTAAAAATATATTATAAAATTAAAAAACTGCAATACGCCATACGTGAAATAAATAAAATATATAGGCGTATATTAATAAATATATTACGGCCGCATCAATATTCATTATACGTTAATATCGTAAATTAGCTTACGATAAACCGCTAAACTATCGTCGATATTATTGTTCTAGTAATTGATCACGTATATTTATTCGATTTAATAATTATAACGGCGTCGATAAAATACATTCACGATAAACTGCATAGGCTTATCGGCGTGTCGACGTGTTTCCCCTTACATTAAGTACTTACGCGTGGAAATTACCGCTTAATCGATATTTTAAGCGATGGATCGCGAATAAAAAATCAAGGTTAGAAGAGAGTGTAGAGATTTAATCGAGTTCCGTTTAATCGGCCTGTGCAAGGTTTGACGAAACTATCCACGAGATATGCGAGTTCGTTAAACGAAGGCGAATATTTAACGAATTTCGAAGAATATATATCGTTTGATAAAAAACCCATCGAAACGGAATTATTTCGATTACCGTCCAATCTGAGTAGCTGAGCTTTTAATATTTAACCGGTTGGAATTTGTTCCGAAATTCGTCGAATCCCGTCGCTTACTAGTTACACGTATCAGGGGGAAAGTCGTGATTATAGAAAATAATAATAATAATAATAATAACAACGAAGAATACTGATTAAAACGCGGGACGCGCGTAATCGTTAACGATAAATCATTGTTGTTCCCCTCTCGCAGCAACAAGTGGTCAACTCCGACGCGTTTACGAGTTGGCACGAAAAATACGGCGACGACGATAATAATAATCACGTTATCACGCGAACGGAAATAAAGTGATGTGCTCCACGTATGCCGTTTAAAATGATCGCCGTCGCGGGACTGTGCGCTTAAATTAGACACGTCCGGAGTAAAAATAACGTTTCTCTATTTTTTCCTCGTCGATGACGTTAATTTTACCCCGGCCGAAACGGGGTTGATAGACCACCACCATCACCGTCGTCAATCGGTTCGCACATGGTCCACACGTGTTTCATTCCCCCCCTCCCCCGACAGATACTGAAAACGGCGAAGAAGACACCGTGTGAAAAATATATTGAATTACCGCACGAATGAAACGTCCGACGAACGATATATAGCGTGCCGCGGGTCGTGGAGTGAGTTAAAAATAATATGGCGACGGATTTTCGAATGACGTTGAAACGTAGTAACAGATCAGCGGCTGGTTGTAATACGGACATGAACTTCGCCAATAACAAAATCGGTTTCCACGTCGGAAACCAAACGGCAGCAATTTACGCGCGGAACGGACGTTTTCAAACAGAAGATACGGGCGAGAAGCTCCGGAGGCCTGAATCAGATGCGGTGTGCCCCCCATTGGCGTCTATACGGCCGCTACTGGCAGCGTGTTATATAATAATAAACGTCACGTTTTACAGCCGTCCGAAATGTCGTCGTCGTCGTTTTGTACGATTAAAATTATCGTAAATAATTTTAAATACGGTATCCGTCGTGCCCCTCGCGTAAATCATACACGCTGCGCGCTATATATATCTATACATATCTGCTCGTATTATAACGACAACGGGTACAAACATTTTTATAATTAGTCGCGCGGATCGTGGCCGTAATTCGAAATGGGGTAATTTTTATCTCCCCTACTAAATCTCGTTTGATTTTGTACAACCGTACGCGTCGGTACACACCGACGGCCGTCGTATGTTTTCAATTACGAACGCCGTGAACATTAACTGAAGCATTGACGAACCTACACACACGGACCGGCTGGTGAAAATTGCGTTTAACTATCGCGTAGTTACGTTATTATTATACGTAAAACGGGAGGACCTAAAAAACCCGCCGATAATTGGATATTGTGCGGCGGTCCGCTCGTGTTTACATATTTCGAGCACGCGTATTTGTTCGAAAACGGAAGTGGAATAAATTAGGGTTTTAGATTTTAACGCGTTTTAAAATGACTCGCGCACGGAACGAACGTAATATATTATACACGCGCCGTATATAATACAAACAATGTGATCGTTATTATCACGACAACTTCGTGTCCGCCCCCGTCGAAAAATATCTAACCTTACGACGCGTCCGTGAACGCGATGCGTCATATTCGACGACGTGTAGAAACTGTCCGGGAAAACGAATTATAAATATCCTATAGAACGCGATGTATGTACGTACCGGATAAGCCGTAGTCCTACAATTTTCCGCCTCGAATATGAGAACTTTGAAGGAAACCATCGTGGCTAACGTTTTTCGGGGACGAACGATTTTGCGAAATATCGTTCGGAAGACGCTTGTAAATTCGATTAATGCGTACGGACGACTCTACAACGAATTGGTGACCATAAAAATGAACGATTTAAACGGCGATCGTTTAAAGTTCAATCGACGCGAGTTCGCGAATATTCGTGTATATATATTATACACCCAGCACCATAACGACAACACCGGAGTCGTACAAATTATAGCGCCTTTTGACGATAAGTTTCGTCATTATTGTCACGAATTATTTATCCAAGGCGGGCGGCTATTTTAAACCGTAAAATTGTGTGTAGTTTATAGCGTTACTGTAATTTGAAACAAATATAGTAGCGTTAACGTATTATAATATACGACGAGACAACCGCCGAATCGTTTCTAAAACGACGCGCGTGTCTGTTATACGGACATAATTGACGGCGTATATTATTATTCCGGAGGCGCCAAAAACCATCGTTGAAGATAAAAAGCCATTAATAAAGGGACGTTTTAAAAGCCTATTTATAAGCGGTCCGTACAAGTGGATTTTTTGGCGCCTACGTTTACAATTTAAATACTTATATATATATACGTATACGGCCGTTATAAACTATTTTCGATTTAATTTTCGAATAATTCATGTTACGAGCAGCTGATCGTGTATGAAAAACATGCGTTACACTCGTACGACGACGAATTTTTAATGAAAATCACGACTAACGCGTTTCGGTAAATTCGATTCATTAATTGGTCGTTCATTTTCCGCGCGCAATTCGTTCGCGTTCACGATTTCTGTCGACTACGCGCGAACATAGAGATTATCGTATCCTCACGTTCGAAACTGACTCGGGGGACGTTTTCGCTCGAAAAATATATTATAAAAGTATGTACAGTTGCGCGTCGCGTAAAGCAGACAAATATATGTCGCGTAACGCGAAAACGGTTTTTATTCTTCGTACGAGCGATATACGTGAACACCGTGTGCAATTATACGTCGACGACTAATATATTCTTATTGGAAACCGCTAAAAAATACCGTCGTATCATTCGCGCACATATTTGTACATCCGCATTTACCGCACGAACGTATATACACACGTCGATACGCCGCTTATTTGTTCAAATAACGCGTAATTCTCTTTAAGAACCGAGATAATGTATTACGCGCGAACCTATGTATGTATAGAATGCCCGAAAATACCTAAGTGTAATAATAATAAATAGCTTGTCGTGATTTTTAAACGTCGAGTGGGCGGCTGTTATTCCACATAATTATGGCCACTATTTGTCTTGTGTATTAGTAGGTAAGCTCGTGTAAACTACGTAACTTATTAATATTGACGCGATACGATTTGTACACCGGATGACGTGCGTACGAGTAGTGGCGATGTTCCAATGTGCCGCCTAAGTCTCGGACGTGCCGAGTACAAATAGTAACGCGGCGATTTCGACGAATATTCGCGAACGCGAAAATGAATCGTTCGGGAAAAAAATAATAATAACGGACAAATGGATTAAAACGGATATCCGCGGTGCATGATTCGCTTGCACGAGCGGACGATACGCATGTCGACCTAACGACGTTACGGGATCGATTCGGAATACCGTAATATCGCGAAGAATGCGACGGTTTTTCGTTCTTATATCGCGGCTAAGTAATAACGACGCGGTTTGACGAGGATATTTTGTTGTTCACGAACGTGCAGTACATGCCCCCCCACAATCCGACGAGCGCCGTGTAAATATACGTTGCTCCTCGAGGAGCAAAAGTTGTTGTTAATCGTTACGCCGTCGCCGCGTCCGTTTTAACGTGTAGTATACGCGTAATTAACGCGCGTCGTTATTATTAGCCGGAAGGAAACAATGAATTGAACGAAAAACCGATCGGACGAAACGAACACGACGATAATAACGCTGAATAAGTGTATACGTACGTTTCGGCAATCGGGCTCGGTATACACCACGCGATATTATTGTATTATAAAGAGGAGCGACGTCGACGATTGAGTCGAATTTGAACAAAAAATAAAACGCAAAATACAAAATAAACGACGTTTGGTGGAATGTACCCACACACATACATATATATGTAATATACGCGTTTTATGCCGCTGTGACTAGAGTACAATACACAATGGTCGCGCGCGTTCGCACACACACACACACACACACACGAGTACATGACACATGTATACACATTACGGTCGGTCGCTCTCGTCGAAATACAAAACATTGCAGCAGCGCGCGGTAAACGTATAATATTATAAACATTCGAACCTACCATAAAGTTTATATTATTATAATAATAAATTACGTTTATATATTTAATACTTTATACACGCGTGTTATTGTAACGCGCTCGCAGACACTATTCACGATTCTATGTTTTCGCGTGGATCACGTTTAAGATCGTTCGTTTATTATATGTTCGCCGTCGACCGAACAATAATGGTCGAAACGTAAAACGTAATAAAAATAATAATTTTGAAAAATAAAATCTCGAACGGTCGTAACCGAGTAATAATACACAATTTAACGGCAGCGCGCGATACACGCGTACACATACCGTGGAATAGATTATAGGTCTACGACGTTCCTATACGGTGCCGCGATAATATAATAATTATTGGGCGCGCTCTGAAAATTGCTCTTAACGATTAGTTGGAAATTTTGGAAAATTATTCGTTATATATTATAGTTTCCATATAAAGTACTACCGAGTGATTTAACCTAGTTCGATTTATTTCAATCGTTTAAAAAACAAAAGGCAAAAATTAATTTTTGTTCCCGCTGAGGGAGTTATACTTAAACGATTAACGTTCGATCGTTCGTTTCTACATTCCGTTGTATGTATTAGCGATTGAATTTGTTCAGACGTTTTTCGAAAATTGATCAACGGCAAAATGTTTGATTTCGCTACCGAAGGATGGCGGCCCCCTACGAATCGTAATATTCCAATAACGTCAGTATCTACCACCTTTCGACTACACCCGTCTACGTGTCTCTCCTCCCCAGCACCCTATAGTTAAGAAAAACATGACGACAAATTCGTGGCTAAAATTGAACACGTCTTTGAAATTGGTTATTGAGACGTACTACCAACTTATCATATACGCTTTTCAAACTGTCCAATCGACACGTTTGCTCGCGTTTAACATTCTTATCTACGTATCGACCAAAAACCGCTCGAACCCAAATTTTGACCGCGATTGACGGACATTCGTCAACGCTCGATGGAGATGGCGCTTATATTCTATTTCGTCGCTGGTTATTGTTTGAGATCACATACTTTAATCCGGCAATTCATATTTTTAAAATTTGATATTATTGTAAAAATATTTTGATATCTTAAAATACTTTACAATTAAATGTATAATTGTATTTAAACTCGTCTTGTTGTCGGGCCGTATATATAACAACAATTATGGCACAAGGAGTCGTCATTATAGTTATAACGACGGCAACAATAGCCGGTCCCAAATGTTGGCCGTAATTGACGAATCGCCGACAAAGATAGTGGTAATAAACAGAAATAAAAACAAACTAAAATCCTTTAATATATTATAGTATATTTATAAAAATCTCTTTTCATAACATTCTATTTCAAAGCCATTTCGCACCATTCTAAAAATGTTGGCCATAATTGACGAATCGCCGACAGAGATAGTGGTAATAAACAGAAATAAAAACTAACTAAAATCCTTTAATATATTATAATATATTTATAAAAATCTCTTTTCATAACATTCTATTTCAGAGCCATTTCGCACCATTCTAAGAAAGCAATCAGAATTCAGAATATCTTTTATAATATAGACACAAATGTAAAATCCACCTATGTAAACATCACTTCCAATATAACTTCTCTACCAAAATGGTCCTATGCCTAAGCGATAATTAACAAGTCCCTACTTTTGAATAATCCAACTATTACTACTCCAAATCCTGACACCCTAGACCATCAAATGACGATAATTTTTAACAACTTTTAAGCAACCATTAATCCTTTAATCTCCCTATTTAACACTCTCATAGAGAAATTAATGCTCTCCAACAATGGTAAATGGATCAAGTAATATCCTCCACCCGATCTCAATTAGCCTAAGGAATGACAATGGATTTGTTTAGCAAAAAAACGAACTCTCTGCCTACCTGTTAATAAACTCCGTTGATATTTTACTTATTAGTGAAACTCATTTAATACCAAACTCCTCATTTAAAATTACCTAACTACCTAACATATCATTGTGATCATCCTGATAGTCCAGCACATACCGGCTCAGCAATATTAATAAAATCAAATATTAAACACACGATACTTTAGTCCATTTTAAAATAATTGTATACAAGCCATAAATATAGCCCTAATTTAAAATCACATTTCAACCACTATTTCCTCTGCTTATTTTTGCCCTGGTACAAAAATTAAACACCAGTTATTTTTCTCACTACTTTAACTCTCTTGGCAATCATTTCTTTTAGTAGAAGCTGACTTTAATTGAAAACACCCTCGATGGGGGTGTACGCCAACAGACGGCCATATGTTTTATAATTATTTGTTTACTACTCTACCTAGCCATATCAATCACACCATTTCAAACTCTTTAGACCTTTCTTCCGATCACACACCTACACTCCTAACTTTAAATAACCTATTATCTTGCGATGTCTCGCTCCGGATTCCCCGCCTGGAGGTAAGGGTGCTAAACGGTGGCCGATATCCAAGGGCCGATGCCTACGGGATTTCTATTATTATTATTTAAATAAAGGGATAAACAAAATAAGACGGAAATCAAATATGTATATATGTTATTAATGTCATTGTACCGGCATGATATAATCGGAAAAGTGAGAAAAAAAAAAACATTAAATATATAAAAATTGAAAAGATATATTACCACCCGTGTTCGCGGGTTTTTTTATTAAAATGTTTATTAAAATTAGTGATTTATGAGATAAAAAACAAGTTAAATATATAAAATTCAGAAATGATTTCAGAAGAAAGAACTTTTTCTTTAATTATTTTAGTCCCCACCGATAGGTATGGAGTAGTCTCCTCACCCCTATCGGCGGGCTGTAGTGAATAGAATAATATATCTGTGTAATATAATAAAATTAATATATTTAATTTTTCTCTTTTTCCATTTTTATTAATGCTGGTACAACCTTAATGACATATAAAGATACCTATAAATATATAAATATACCTATATTCAATTTCTACTTTTTTTCTCTTTCTTTTTCTTTAATAATAATAATAATAAAAAAATCCCGTCGACCCCGAGAGAGCTTTTGGCCACGGTTTGGCGACCTTCACATCCATATGAAGCTCCTTTGGAGAACTCGGAACAAGACAGACGATATAACTTCAGATAAAACAAATTGGAAAAAATTTCGCCACACTATAGACAATCTCATTTTTCTCAACATACCACTAAACACACCAGCGGACTTAGATACGGCTGTCCAATCATTTACAACTATTATCGAAATTGCAGCACCCAATTCATCCCAAACTTATCTTATAACCTTTCACCCTACCAAAGTATTACCCTTACATAGCACAACTTATTACGGAAAAGTGTCGACCTTGCTATAAATGGCGAAGAATATAATACGCTAAATATGAAAATATATTTTAGTTTTCTCACTAACTCTTTAAAAATATTCTTCGAAAATACAATTCTGTTAAGTATTATGACTGTTTAAAATCTCTCACACGTTCTAATAATTCCCTTTGAAAAGCTACTAAAAATATCATAAATGAAAGAAAAGTATCAACTTTGCGACACCCTAATTTCCTAGCCTCATCGAACTTAGACAAAGCAAATTTACTCGCAACAGATCTCGAAAATTGATTTACACCTCATCCAGATATATTTAATAGTGATCCTATCCTATCCTAACTTAGATGATCCTCTTCCCAAATTGTCTAAACTACTTTCTAACATCCTTATTCGTAAGGTGTTACTCCGGTTTAAAGCAAAAGCAAGATTTAAAAAATTTGCAGATATGATACATAATGCTTGGTCGGTGGTCCTTGTTTGAGTCTATTAAATCATCTTGTTTGATTTTCAAAACGTCTAACCGAAGTTTGTGATTTGTTAATTGTTCGCGTAAAACGTACTCATCTAATGTTCGGTTGTAAATCAATTTGTCTCGAATTCTGAGTAGGTCTGTATTGATTTCTGTATATTCTTCTCGCAAATTTTGTTTATCCACAAAATAGATATTTGAGGATTTCAACTGATTTAACTACACACACACACACACACACACACGCACTCATATATATATATATATTTATATATATATATTAAAAATACGAAGTAAAATATAATCGAAATTTGTTTTACAAAAATTTGTTTTATATCACGCTTTAGACTTAATTCGCGTAAGCACGGTAGCGCGGTAAAAAACCGTGCAGTTTACGTCAGCGGCGTAATCACGCAAGAGTGGAATGAGTGACGGATCTCTCGTTAGTTCCTGTTATATTCGTAAACCGTATAGAATTTCGAAACGTAAATAATAATCGTCTTCAATCAAATTTGAACTTTCCGTCGTTTTAAATTTTCGGCTCATTAATTTTACGACGACGTGTATTTTACGAATTTATTTTCGGATTTATGATTTCGGTTAAATAAGGTATACATTTCGAGAATTTAAGAATAATTTCCAATTTTCATTATTTGCGTTTAAGAGTCGATAAAATATTCAATTTCGCGATCGAAGGAAGACTTTAGAATTATAATATTCCAAAAGCTCCGAAAGAATGCGGCAGCACCGCCCGGACCAGTCCCCTTCTCACAAGTAAACATGTCTACGTGTCTTCCTGTAATATGGAACTATTGCGCGCGCAGAACGTATTAGTCCCAAGCACAAGTAAATCTGAATTATTAATAGATCCTTCAGGAAAACCAGCTCTAATTACGCTACTAGTTCGTACATTATCTGGTCCCTTACCTGTTTGTCAACGATAGCACCCATTTTCGTCACGTCCGATAGGAATTCTTCGTTTACATCGCTCACTTTATTGGTAACGTTATTGGTCACCTTATTGGTCACGTTATTGGTCGTTACTTTTTCGACCTTTTTAATGGTATTTCTTTCACATTCATCTTCAGTCTGTCGATTCTCATCGCAAACGTTATACGGAACTTTCTTGACACATTTGCAATAGTATTTTTTGTCGCACGTGCAAAAGATCTTTTTATACTTGCAGGCATAATATTTACACTTTTGTTTACAGTCACAAGGCCGCCCATAATAGCACTCCGGGAATGCAACTAGTTTCCGTTGAGGTTTATAAAAATGATCTTTAGGCGGCGGACATCTGACCGCATTCGATGGTTTGTCGGCGTTGACTTTCTCTTCTTGCTTATTTTGATATTTACAGCCTTTAACGCCGCAATTCATATTTTCAATTTAAAAATATAAATTTTTAAAAATATAGTTTAAAATATAAATATTTATATATTTATACGAAAGGTTAATGGTTAACTATGTTGAACTAGTCTTTTTGTCGTGCCGTATAAGAAATAATAATGACGGTACAAAAAATCGTTATAGCAACGACGACGGCAACAATAGCAAGTTATAGCACCGACGCCACGACTGATTGTGTATATGGCCAGTAGAGTTAAAACGGACCTAATGTCATTGGGACAGGGACCTCTACAAGACGAAATGTACTTGTAGGCGACTCCCTCCTCCTAAATCCAACTAAACTATACACATCGAATTATTTTCACATTTATGGTCACAAATAGAGAGAGTAGATACGACGGATGAAACATGTACTTACAGCATTGTTTACACCGTACGACACTATGTACAGTCGTCCTATAATTGTAACTTATAATTTTTTTTCAAGTTGGAGGTCGAATGACGTTCGTTACACCCCACGTGAAGTAGTTTCGATTAAAGTGTCACGATCTAGTTCTTATATAAATATATATACGCGTCGTGCGCGCCACCCATAAAACAAGGCGAACTCGTTATACAATAGACCGCGTAAAAAATTTGCGACAAATAGACATTATACATCTCATCAACTTGTACGCTAACTATACGTCAGAGTTTCGAGCATTATGTGGAAAAATAAGATTATAAATACCAACGCCGTGTTTTGGCGTTGCGTGTCGTAATACGTGGATATCGTATATCTACATACTCTTCTTCCGTTCGCTTTTGTAAAATATTTTCGCCAATTAACGGGGAAAAAATAAACGATAATTTTATATTTATACACTCGGGTCGGGTACGAGATTATTTTTTACGTTATTAATTATCGTAAATTATATACGCACAGATATACACAATACACGCCTATTCTAAATACGTGCGTATACTAAATTGTTACAAACGCGATTCGAAATGATTATAAAGAAGTAGTATTATTTGTATGTTATCGACGGCGGAATTTCTAATCACAAAGTACGGACGTCATAAACAAATAATCGTAGTTGTCTTTATTTTTGGGTAGGGTGGATTGGGTAAATAATACGCGGTGGTTGACAGATTTTTATCCGCGGCCGGCCAACTAATATAAAAAAAAAATAACCTAATGACGATTACAATTTTATTGTTCGTCGTTTAAAGCTATAGTTGTTTGGAACATACAGAGATCACTTACTTAGCCAGCCAGTATGAACTATCCATTAGAAAAACCGCTAAAACGTTAAAGAAAAACCCGTTAATTAAGTTGACGTTACATTTGTATTTACAATATAAATCTTCGCGTCGTAATATTATAATAGAAAAATACATGTGATAATATTATAATACAGAAATCCGCGAAATTCATATTACGGGCTTATTGATTTTCGATTGAGTATCTATTTCAATAATTATATACGGACATTCCGTACGTGACGGCGGAGAACAGACCAACTGGTATCGTACGGATGGTGACGGACCAGTTCGCGCGCTCCTATTTTCGGCATTCCAGAAGTTTCTATGTAAAATCTACAGTCATAAAATTTATTACGCGCCAATATACGGTTCGCGTGTTGTACCAAACCGCATTCTACACGTCGTATCGTAAAATCATAAAATACGGTCTTTATTGTACCACAATAATACGAATTGATTTTCATTCTCGTAAGAAAATAACAATACACCGTCTCGATTAATTGCCAATACGATATTATATTATGAATTGACGACTACGATATTGTGTACAGATTCCTGCAGCGTCGGGGGACTCGTATAGTTACACTACATATATATATATATATATATATATATTATACAACACTTACCTACGTGAAAAATGAAATGTCTGGCAAATATTTACACCGACTACAATGCGCTTGTACCTACTCAATAAAAAAAAGGTCACGTAACAGGACGTAGGCGTCGACGTTATTTTTTAACAAACATTTCTTGCGTAAATATCCTAATCTGAATCAATATATGTATATATAACAACGTCGTGCCAAAATATTAACGAAAAGATTTTAAAATATTCGGAATACGTTATATATATATATATATAAGAAAATATAGAATTTGTGGTACTTTCCGTATTTATAACTGGTCTTGAAAATGAGCGAATAAACATGAGGCCGTGTATCGCGCGTTTTTAAAATCAACGTATCAGACTTCGATTAATTTGGATTTTATTTACTATCGCCTCGATCGTGTTGAGAACCCTTGGACTTGCACAAGTATTTAGCGGAGTAAGCGTCTTTTTACGACGCCCGTCGACGGCGAATAATATAATAACGCGCGTCATCGTCAGTCGACCCTTAAATAACGTTACTAAGACTAATTTAAGCGTAGTTCTAACAATATTTAATAATAAATATTCGGCTCTACAAAAATCCACGTTCTTCGTAGTTGTATGTAAATGAGTGTCTTTTATTCCTAAAAAAGATCCAACCGGAGTGGGAACATAACACTACACACACAGCGTTCTATAAATCGATACGGAACGAGTGTTTTTACGTATTTATAGATTATACGTCGATACGAATAATTATACGCTTACACGCAATAGTTGTATAGTGTTTATTATAGTGTCAATTATTATACCGCGTCGTAAAATTTCGAAAAATAGACGACAGCGAGCTTTGGACAGAAACGGCGCTTTTTTCCGAAAGTGCATATTGGGATGCCCAAATGTTTGGCCTTCTCAACGCATATCTTCGATTTTTCACCCACGCACTCGTCCTTTTTTAAACAGTTTCTTTCGGTATCGAATTCGTACGGTCCGCCGAATTATTCGCGTAATTTTAACCCTATCGATTACGGTGTTAAACCGCCCAAAATCGTTCTTAAACGATATTTTTCTAATTTCTGAACGGAATATTTTTACCGATTGTTCCTTCGTTTCTTTACCGATAATTTCTTTCCCATTCGTTAACAAAAAGAAGATAAAAACACGCGCGGGCACGCGAACTGAAAATTGTTATTTTTGAAAATTGGTCACGTTTATCAATTACGGCCCTACCGATAAACTCCCGAGAAGAGTAGTTTTTCGTGTAAAAAAACGTACATATTTTTATCGTTACCAATTTATCGCGTCCGTCCAGACATGTTCTCGGCATCCGCCAATTTCTTGTCGTACATACTATAAGCGATTGGTTGTGAAATAAGTAAACATCAAACGATAACAATTAAGCAAAAAATTACTAATCGCCCGTTATCGTCGTCATAAAAACGCGTGGAATATTTTAGATTTTATTCGGAGTTTCGTATTGCGCGATCGGTTTTCGTATATTTGCCTATGTAGAAAGTTGAGTAGCGACGGTAATAATGACGTTATTTATATATATACCACGCCAAAAGAAAATATTTGAATAAAGTTAGGATGTGCCACGCGTATGACGATACGTTGGTCAATCTGTATACACATCGCCAGAGTACCTACACAAAATGTACTTGTACATTCTTCGTGACAATACTATTTCGTTAGTATTATGTTATCGTGATTTTGAATTGCGGTTCGGAACGAACGGAAAGCGCTCAAACACAACAAGATCCGATGGCAACAAGAATCGTGATTAATTAAACCGAATTTCGGGTCGGACATATTTAAATCTGAAATAAATTCGTTATAAATATTACAACGGCAATTGCAGCGGCTATATCGTGGAATGGAAAGTAGATCGATCACTTTTTCGCTTTTTGTCCGATACAACGGTATTGTCGTCGTTAATTTCGAAATACGGACATTATTCACCCACGATTTACGATGGTTGATAAAAATAAACGGTAATTGTATACTATCGACGTATTGTCGTGACTCGTGAGTCTACAAAATCTACAAAATTAATCATCGCCGAACATTCCTAAAGACGAACAGTTACTTCGAAGCCCTTGCGGTAAACACGTTTACGTTTATATACGTATATATATATACCTACAAACTTATCTCGCATTTCGTAGGTAATGACTAGTCAGTGTTAGAAACAAACATTTTTAGGATATTTTATTCTAAAGTGCAGTTGAACATCCTTTATAACCCTAACCACACTTTGTTACAATACACCATGTACATAAATTCGTACTTGAAAATAGGAAATCATTTGAAATTATTTTATGATAGTGAGTCGGACCTAAAACTTACGTATGGCGATCGGCATTAAGTCGTTCTCGGTACGCAAATCAATATTATTCGTAATTTTACGCAAATCGTAACGATATTAAAAAATACTTATTAAGAAAAACCATTTAACGTCCTTAACCCTAAATGATTTTTTCTTATTTAAAAAATTATCGATTATAGGCGCGAGTTTTTTACTATTACGAACGATGAAAACATCGGTTATTGAAATTTTTAAGTTCGTAAAAAAATGTCCGATTCGTAATTTAAATTCAAAGCCAACCGAATTTCAAAAAAGCTCTTTCACTCGAAGGATACTTTATTATTTAACATATACTTAAATCTAAAATTTGACGATTTATATTGTATTCGTAGTTTGCGCGTATTAAATTAATGAATTATAAAAAGTAATATATATATAAATACATATACTTAATAGTTTACGCAGACTTTAATAATTATTCAAATTTAGAGTTGGTGGTGGCTAGTGGTTCGGTGCCAGGTTAACTAACCGCTGCAGGCGATACTGCGTGGCCAATTTAAATTTTCATGACGCATAAAAATAACGCGAAATTTGTTTAAAATTATACCGTATATGCCGCATACATATACCGCTAACGTATATACGACATTATAAAACGCTAATTTATAAATCATAAGTTGAAATCCAAAACGTAATAGTCGTTATTATTTGGAAATTATTTAAAACGCGATTAACTAATTATTTTTACGTTTTAAACGCGTTTTTCAATACTACTGTACGTATACATTTGATTACGCGTCGTTAAATACTTGTCTGAACGTTAAGTTATATAATCGTGCTATTATTATTTAATTATATATTCGTTATTATATATATCGCGTTAAATATTTCGTGTATACGGCAAAAATAAAAATAGAAAGAAATCAATCGATTTTGTCGTAATAAATATACAAACGTCGAATTCGCGAAATCTCGAGAAGATATTTATACTTTCGTACGGTAAACTACTCTATGGAAATGTTCAATTACCAGTTTCGATTTAAAGTCGTTTTATGGGTATGGAAAATCGATAAGTACATGATTAACGACGAATACACCGTAAAATATTGACACAACGTCTATAAAACGTAATTTAGATTAAACGCACTTAAAACCACAGTGTACATCGTTGTAACCGACCGGTACCGTCGCACGGTGACTTATTGTGTGACCCAAGTTGTATTTTCGTTGAGCGGACGGAATACATAATAATATATAGTAAGAACAACGTATACGACGTATTTCATTAAATAGGATACGGTTTTTTCTCGAATTCGCGTATCACACCGTAAACCATAATAAATGTTAGAAAATGCGCTCGTCATTGTCACCGAGTAATTTTTTTCTCTCTGGTACGTATATAAATCTCGACGTCAATTCAGCAATGACCTATAAGTTTTTTGCGCGTGGAAACGCTACGGGAGGAAATCACTGAAGGTGAAAATAAAACGTTTTATCGGAATCGAACTCCGTAACCTACGCACAGTTCGGTAATATCCAATGGCTCGTTAAATTTCGCCAATATTGAATACCAACCACGGTCGGAAACGACGGGTTCGCGTTTGAAGCGCAAATATTAGGCGAGGTCCGATCAATGTGCGTATTTAAATTACGTACGTCGTAGAGCGGTTCTCGTTTTATGTAATCCTACACGTTTTTCGAATTGTTCCTTCAACGAATAACTTCGAATTTTTCTTCACTACCAACGAAGTAAAAAGTTTACGTATAATTTATAGAGTTTCGAAATAAACGAATTTAATTTGTTAAGCCGCGTTAAAATTCTATAATGTAAGTCAATTTACTACGATCATAAACAACCAAGACACGTATATATTATTACAACCTTCGTATTGTATGCAATTTATCGTGCTGATTGTATAAATAATAACTAAGATATAATTACTACGTAAATATTTCGACGACATAATTATAAAGATAATTTAATACTTATGTAAAATTACGCGTGTTTATCAAATTTTAATTCTTTATTCTTTATTTTTAAATATACGCCGCGGTACCCTAGACGATTTTTAATCGCCACTTAATTCATTGTTCGTATATTATAGAATTTGTGAATATATGGAAACGTAATATAAAATGTGATTGGAGGTACTTACGTCCGTACAGATTTGAATTCGGCGAGTTCGTTAGTTACGTACAACGTCACTAATCGGATACTACATTTTCCTACGACACGATATTATGAATGACGGCGTTATACTGCAGTGGCTGGCGGCGAGCGCACAAGTTGAGGTTCAATGACGATCGGGTCGGTATCTTGTCTGCTCCCCAATATCCACGTGAACAACAACCTTCAAGGACTACCGGCATATGAAGCGAATTAAAAATGTATCGTAAGACAATGCCATTGATTAGAATAGTTTTTTGTCGCCAAAAATGTAAAACGACATCCACCGCGCCCGTCGATTTTACCTTAATTTTTTTCCGAACATTACGGAACAAAAGTGAAATATATATTTTTGCCATCAAAAATCCTTTAGATCCGTCGATTTTACTTTCATCCGACTACTTATTTATTTAGTATGGACGAAGATTTTAAAAATTTCAATTGCGTTTAAAATACCCATTCTGTATACCGCAATATTCTATATTTCATTTGCATAATTTCATAATAATTTAGTACTATGTAGAATGTCTTCAAATAAAATTAATTATATATATATACACACACATCAGGAAAAAGATAAAAGAGGTTTTGTGCATAACAAGTGTCATGTTGTCAGGTTACAGGGGTTATCAAATAGTAAACTATATTTTGGTAAATGCAAGTAATTTTTAATAACAAAAATTATACAGTATTGATGAATCATACAACAAGTAAAAAACTGGTTTTTACCATAGTATAATAAAGACAAATATTATATACTAAATAAAGAAGATGAATCATTTTAGGGTTAGACATAGGTCATTTAAAAATCTGCGTTTAACCCATTAATATTATACATAGTTAACAAGTGACATGTTTAAGAACTTTATGAATCACCTTTAAGTTCATTTTGTTTCTCTTCCATTATTCGTTGGGCGTCCAATACATATTTATCAGCCAATGCAATAATCTGTAACAAAATATAAAATAAATAACAAACGCGTACAAAATAAAATTAAAACTGTTATTTAAATTTGACCGAGTCTCTGCCTATTGTCTATGAGTGCGATTTATATAAACTTGTTGTAATTGCAAATATATAGAATAAGTATATCCTAATATTAACTTGTATTGAAGAATTAAAAAAGCTCTTTATTATGTCAATTACCTAAAGTATACATAGCTAATTATACTAATTATAAAATATTATTAAAAGTACCACAAAATGACAACTGTAACAGAAAATAAATTCTAAAATTATTAATAAATTACACACAAATATTGATAATCATACAATTGTAGGGTTTATTAGTAGTTTTGACAATATTTAAAATGTTAGATAAATAACATATTTTCATTACTCTCAAGAAAATTCTTAGTATACTTATTTTATTTACTTCTCATGCATAATAAAATGTATTATAAACGCCAAGTCACATTTAAGTAATTACAATAATTTTTAATTCTTAATATACTTCAGTTAGTTAAATAGTAAGATTATAAAAACAAATCTTATAAGTTAAAATTGTTTTTTTAAATGTATGAAAAATTATTTTTAATTACACGATTGATATTCCTATTTTTCTATTCTAAAAACAATGAAATAATATGAATAAATAATAACTATCATATAAAAAATATACATTTTATTTTTTAAAGATTATATTGTATAGATTAATATATAAAATAAATTTATTTCTATTTCAAATTAAAATTTTAAGATCTACATAAAAATAAAAACAGATCTTGAACATTTGAATATGTTTATAAAAGTAACAACTATTTTTGATTATGAGTCATCCTAAGTTATATGAATGTTTATTTTTATTAACTTATAACTTGATGCATTATGGTGGAAATTAGTTATTACTTTTATAAACAATTTCAAACAATCTAGGCATATTTTCTTTATTATAATATATATATATATATCTTCATATTTTCAGGATCTATAACAAATATAATAAATACACTTTAAATAATTGTACATTATTCTATATACCTGATCTTGTAAATTATGAACTAAATCTGTTGACAATGCGTTATTGTCTTTTATTAATTTTATATTTTTGTTTTGCAGTTCTTTAATAGTGTCTTTGCATTTAAAAAAAAGGGCTTTTGCGTTTTTACTTAAATTTTCTCGATGTTCTTTAGTTACTCTGAAAAATGAAAATTAATTATTTTCAGTATTATTTTAACTCTTAATATAATACTTTACTTAGGTATTGGTACAAATATAGAAGTCTTATCTTGTTGAGGATTTAAATTCATACCAGAAGTTCTTAGAGACTCCAAAACGGCTGGAATTGCTTGTGGAAATGACACCATGTTTAAAATTATAGTTTTTGGGTTTTTTCTTACAATTTGAGCCAAATCCTGAATAACATACTCATCACCTTCAAATGTAACTGGTAACGAATCCAAAGCTCCTAAAACAAAATGCAGTTTATTAATTATTAAATTATTAAATTATTTATTAATTTTAATAATTGTATTAATTAATAATAATTATTAAATTAAATTATTATAATTAAATTATAATAATATAATTTTATTAATTTATAAATGTATTAAATTATTAAATATTATTATTTGAAATAGTGTTTAGTATTCATTATTATTGAAGAAATTGTAATTGACATAGGCTATACAGTTTTAATAAAGATTAAAAAGCAACAGTATTGTTCCAGTTCAGTATCTAAAGATGTATTTTGCCTTATGTTTTACTTATATACATGTTTACAAGGGTCATATTTTAATATCAATATTTTTAATTTAACAATTAATATTTATATAATTGACATGGAATATTAATATGGTGTTATAAAAGTAACGAAAAATAAAATTCCATTTTTGTATACCTCTTATCTCATTTAGAATTTACAAAATGTGTAAAATCAAACAATTTTTATTAACTTCAAGTGTTTTTAATTTTATGATGTAGTGTCATCAAAAGTATGATACTGTACAAGAGAAACATTGGTAAAATTGAATTTATTAAATACACAATATACACAAAATTATAAACGTTATTTGCTGTGTCAATTAATTTATGAAATTATGTTTGCTCGACTTGAATAGTTTCCTAAATTATGTAAATAAGTAAAATAATTGTGATATAACAAGTATGTGTTTTTCCTTAATTATTGAATGCAAGATGCAATTTACCAATATCATACAAATAAAAACACAATATAATTACACTATTTTGAATAAATAATTTCGTTGTAATATGACTAGGAGAAAAAAATAAAATTGTACTAAATAGATACATATTTAAAAATGAAACGACGTTAGTATTTTAATAAATTATAAATATTAATCATTAACAGTGGAATACCTGTAGAAGACCTTAATGATA